>NSDO01000226.1:5862-29696 GCA_002286825.1 Lagenidium giganteum | reverse complement strand
GCCATGGCAGTTTATCTTGTATGACCGCCGCCGCTGACATAATTCACCTTCATTTTCACGTACATTCCCATCTCCTGTGCTGTTCTTGTTGGCCGCACACGTCATTTGGAGCGCTCACGTCACAGATCCAAAGTCGTTAATTCCCATAAATATTGGAGGGAGTTTAGTGGGTGCAAAATTTTAAAAATATGCGTGAGTTCGGAGGCGTAAATCTTAGGTGCGCTGGCAGTAATTTGCTGGGAAAGTAAATCGGAGCCTTGATATGAACGAATCTGATTGGTCGAGCTTATCATGGAAAATCGTCGATAAGAATTCAAGGTTTTTTCTTATCGACGATTTTCCACGTTAAGGCGCTTGGTGGGTTAACTTTACCCGTGTCTCTGAGCGTACAAGATGAGTGCGAAGAAGCCAGCGACGTCGACTGGCGAGATACTGCAAACTCTGGAGGATGTCACTCGAGCTGCATCTGAGCGCATCACGGCTGGAAACCCCAGTGCCGGGGCGACCGAGCCATCAAGTCAAAGTGAACGGCGGCCGTTTCGCCGCCAAAGCTGGACTGGATTCACCTTCACGCCAGAAGGGAAGCCACCAGTGTCGAAGGAAGACGTGGACGTTGAGATGGATGACGTCTGAGCGGAAGTAGGAGCTTGGCGCTTGACCAACGCGCCCCAGTTGCCGACTCCACCTAGCTACAATGGTAGCACCATGAAGGAACGAAGAGCGTTCATGCGAGCGTACGAGACGTACATGTACGCGCTTGCAGCGTTCGAGACTGCTTACAGCAAGCCATTCGTGATGCCTGTTGGCGCCTGTATTGAAGTCCGGACGAAGAAATTGATTTGCATCTACGAGTTGCAGAAGCCAGTGGAGCAAGTAACAGAGGCTCAGTAGATCGCTTACTTTGCCGAGGCAAACGCGCCTGAGTACGAAGACTACGCGGCGTTGGAAAAGGGGATGGCAAGATTGCGTATGGACGCGTTGTTGCCAGATGCTCGCAGCCGAATGGGAAAGCTGCATTCAGACATGCACCGCGTGCTGGAGGCACACAATATGGATGGATTCATGTTTGACAAGGAACAGAAGAAACTGGTGAAGTACCTGGTTTCTGCGCTGGAACCCAGGGCGTTGTGGTGGAGGCAGTGCAGTCGAAGTTGGATCAGGAGCAGTTCAAGGCGAAGAAGTCCGATGTGGTTGAGTTCTCGTCTTGGGTGACTGATCTGCTGAAGAGCTACTTGGTGTGGCAACAGGCGCTTCCAAGAAGAGACGTCCCACCGCAGCGGAAGGAAGCACCATGGAAGAAACCCGACGCGCAGCGCCGTGATCACCCGCCGCCACCAGCTGGAAGACCCAAGCTGGAACGTGACGTCCAAGGGGGAAGAGAGGGCTAAAGAGACTGGCACCATCGCCGCTGAAGTTGAAGGACTGGAGCTCGAGCATGTGCTCATCGACTCTGGTGCCGACGCATACATTGTGTCGCAGGGCTTCATCGACGCGTTACAAAAGCGTGGAGCATTCGTGGCCCTTGCCTCGACACCGCCTGTGAACTTGTCCCCAATGGGCGACACTTCGATCACCGTCAATCGCAAGGTCCGATTTGCGGCAGTGACGTAGAAGACAAGCCCAAGGGTAGCAGCTGCAACACACAGCGTTTGGTGAGCACCAGGAGGTCTTGGACAACGATGAGCTCTACGCTCCTGTGGATGATGACCGGGCGCCTGTTCTGCATCCAGCACCCATGCTGACGCGCAATCGTGGCCAACATCGAAGCTCCCGCGCGTCCGGAAGTTCCCGGGCAAGCTCCGACGTGGACCGGACTCCTCATGAACGCGAGGCCAAGACCTCCGCGACGCTGCTCCCACCAGTGCCCCCGCCCGCGAGAGCGACGACGACGAAGTCAAGCGTGCGGCGGACGATGAGGAGACCAAGCACGCGGAACTGGACCGCGCAGGCAGCCGCGAAGCAGCCTTGGGTGCGCGTGCTTCTCCACCGGTGATCGACTTTTCTTCCGACTCCGACGAAGCCGGAGGCTCGTCCTCATGCTGCCCCTGCGCCACCATCTGCCCCCGCGCCTGCCGCTACTGTTGATGTCGGCACCAACCCGACGCTGTCACCCGCGAGCCACCGCGCCTTCATCGACGCGATTTGTCGGCTGCGTGCCGACGCCGAGACCGTATATCGCGATGGTGTCCTGTTCGATGCTGTTCTGCAGAGAGTTTGCCCATCGCACCTCGAACACGACGCGTCCAGTTCCTTGTTCAGCGGCGGATGCTGCTTGTGCGTGGGCCGTGAGCTCTTCGAGATCGCGCGAGACGAAGCTGAAAAGCGCCAGGCGGCTGTCGCGTTGCAGCTCACCAAGACTCAACGAGCACTCCGGGAGGCACGCGAGGAGGCTGACACGACTCTGCAGCACAAGGAGCACGCGGATCGGGAAGTCACGTGGCAGCACCTCCAGAGCACGACTGCGAGATAACGTGAACGCGAAGCAGCGGGCCGTGGACGCATTGACGCAGGCGCGAGACGCCCTCCGCGATAGCGATGCGCGCCATGCCACCCTGGTGGCTGGTTACGCACAGCAGGTCCCTTCCCTCACTGCTGAGCGGGATGCAGCAGCGGCAACGACGGCGGCTGGTCGCGACGCTCTTGAGGCTTCGGCAACGCGTATCGCTTCCCTCCAGAACGAGCGTCAAGCCGCAAACGCTGAAGTGACGCGATTACGGGCGGTGGAGGCAGCTGTACGCGCGATCCAAGCCACGATGACCGGGATGCCCGCGCCTGTGCCTCCGGCGCCTGTCGACGTGACAACTTCCAAGACTCCGGCAGCTTCGAGTAAGCGTCAGCGTTTGCGTTCGGCATCCCCTCCGCGTACTTCCGCGCGCGTGACCTCGAAGCGCTCTAAGTCTTCTGTCGGCACTGCACGCTCGCGTTCGCGATCTCGTCGTTCTTCAACCAGTCGTCATCATTCAACGCGACGCGCCTCGACCGGTCCCCCCCGGTCGCGTTCACAACCTCGCGTATCCTCCCGGTCGCGTCCCGTTCAAGCACTGCTCGCGCCCACCGACGCCTGGACTCCCCCGACTCGCCTCCTCTTGCCGACGTGCGCGCCCATCATTCTCCCAGCCCCGACCCGACGATTCGCGAGCGCGTGGTTCCCACTCGTGGTAATCGCTTGTTACCGCGACCTTGGTCGGTTCGCCTCCCTGTGTTGCCCCTGAGTTCGTTGACTGAAGTCGTGGTGTGTAGGTGGTTGCTCCTCACTCCCAACATGTTCCCCTCGCGTTCGCGACCGCACTTGGGTGACCCACCATTCGTCCAGTGGTGGTTGTCCGGATGATTTACCGCGGGAGCCCCTGGGAAGCGCTGTCGACAGCGCCGACGTCAATCACGTACGACCCCCGCGATGATCGGTTGCTCCAACTCCACGCGCAGGTGTCGGCCTTCCTCCGCCAGCACGCGTCTGCACTTTGGGAGCAGACTCATTACCTTCGCGTTGACACGGCAACTTCCCTGGGTGCACAGCTAATTGCGGAGCGTGATGCCCGTGTTTGTGCTTGTCGTGACGCGCTGAACGAGATTATTGAGGAGGCGCTCGCGCTGATGAAGACTGGACACTGCGATTTGGATATTCTGCTGGACTTGTCCGCTCTGGTACCCCCGCGTGATCCGATCGAGTGGTTCCCTGCGTGTGCGGCTTGCCCCCAGCGATGCGTTACTAGCCGAGATGTTGACACAGCTGGATATGCAAGAGCCATCGCGGTTGTAGCATCGCGGTGCCGTCCATCCGCACCCTGCGCGTGCCCCTGAGGGCTTCTCCCGCGTCATCCGGCGGTTCGGCGACGACGCCTCGCGACAGTGACACGGATTAACGCGCGTGCGAATATCATCTCTTGTTGGTGTCTGTTTTGCCGGCTGGTGTCTGTTTTGCCGCACACGTTCCTTCGGCTTCTGATGGCGCGCATGGGTCGCCGCATATGGCGGCACTACGCTTACACGATGATGACAACCCACGCTGCTGGAAATGACGCGCGGGAACAGTAGCAGCCGGATACACTGGTCCGGTGACAACAGAACGTGGCGATGATGACGCGAGCGCGAGTGATGAGGTCGTAGGGAACACGGTACGAGGCGGTGGATGCACTGCCACCTGGTGGCGGCTTCTGATGGCGTGATAGCACCATGCGGCGACGGCGTGGTCGGACAGCGGCGGCACGCGATACCAAGTGCACGCGGAGCAGCAGACGCGGGCGACGAAATGGCATGTCCACCGCATGGAGCAGAAGGCGCGCCAAACAGCACGCGATGCTCGTGACGCGCGGCGGCCACCCATGATGCGCCCGTTTGCCAGCACTTCGACATGCACTTCGCTTGGCGGCAGCCGCAACAACGTGGCCGCGAGCATCGCGCAGAATCCAACGGCAACGCGTGACACTGGGCGCGGCACCGCGTGATGAAGGCGCAACAACGCGTGAAGCCGGAACGCGCGATGGCAGCACGTGGGATCGCGCGAGCACAGCCGACAGACGATGCCGCCTTGCGAAGGCGGCGACGGCCTGGTGGGTCAGCGGCGGCACGCGATGCCGAGCACACGCGGGACGGCGAACGCGAGCGACGAAGTGGCGTGTCCACTGCATGGAGCAGCAGGCACACCGAACAGCAGCGGCGCGCGATGTTGGGAACGCGTGGAGATGCACCTCGATGACGGCGGCCGCAACAACGTGGTCGCGGATGCCACTTTTTCGAAGACGGCAACAGCATGGTGGGACAGCGGCGGCACGCGATGTCGAGTTCACGCAGGGCGGCAAACGCGAGCGACGAAGTGGCATGTCCACCGCATGGAGCGGCCGGCACACCGAATAGCAGAGGCACGCGATGCCGGCAACACGCGAAGAAGGCGGGTGTGAGTGACCTAATGGCGCTCCCACCACGGGGCAGCAGACACACCGAGCAGCATACGATGCGCGGGACGTGCGGCGACAGCCCGTGGTGCATCCGTGTGCCAGTACTTCGGCACGCACCTTGCTGGCGCGTACGCAGCGGTCGGCATGAGGCTACAGTAATGCGAGTCGCAGTGAGGGTGCGGGCATGGGCTTCTTGATCGCGAAGGCTTTCCGGGGCGGTTACAGTCGTCTAGGTCTTCCTGTCGCAGTGCCCGCTCGGTTCGCGGGCACACCCACGGCATTTCAGGCCTGCACAAGCCTCGACGCCCGTGCCAACGTATCGCCCGTGACTCCTCAATCCGATCGCGTCGCGAGAAAATGCTGGGACCGCGAGAGAATGTGCTCGAAGGAGATCGGGTGCGCGGAAGAAGACTTGTTCGCGGATGAAGTCTTGCGCGCGCGAGCGGAGACCTGTGTTGTGGCGATGGTCATCCATCGTTATTACTGCGCGGCGTGTTGGTTGCTTCTTGTCGCGGTGCGGTTGGCCTTTCGGTGCAGGAATCAGTTGCTTGGCTTGTTCCCGTGATATGAACTTACGCAATTATGAAATATGCAGGTGCTGCCATCCTTGACTACAGCTCTTCACCGAAGTCCGTTGCCTGAGCTTCCATCATCTGCAGACGATTCCTCTTCCGCTTCGGGTGGAAGTCATGCAGGAGGCCACCACAGTTGAGATCTTCCTCGTCAACCCACGAATCGTCCGCGCCCTCTTGAGCCCATTGTACCAGATATTCAACGCGCTGTCGACCGAATCTGGTACGTCTGGACACGCGCATATCCTTGACCGCGACGACCTCATAGTTCCCTTGCCCCACGTCAGGCTCCCGGCTATCTTCCGGCAACAGCGCTTCGTCGAAGTCTACACGCGTAAGCTCGGCTACCGTCAGGCGCTCCGCAAGTCGCATTGGGGCATCCTTCCGCGCTCTCAGCTTCGAGATGCGAACCAAGGGGAAGAACCGATGGTCTGATCCCAGTTCGAAGCGGCAGGTGTATGCATTGGGCACCTCTGCGACTCTGAACGGGCCATGCCACAGGTGTGCTACCTTCTTCGTGTATCCCTCTTTTACGCGATCCAGGAACAGCCAGACTTTGATGCCGACCCTGGTTCCGCCGTTGCGCGGTCGGAAGCTTCGCGGGCGCGCCGTTCGACTGCAGCCTGCACTAATTCGTTCGCGTGAGTTCGCGCAAATTGGTACGACTTCGGAATGTTGAATCGCCACCTCCGCGCGTCGCGATCTCTCACTTCTTCGTTTCCCACTGATAGCGTCGACTCCAGCGTTGAACGCGCGTCCCTGCCATGGACCAGGAAGAATGGCGGTCTTGTCGTGTGTTGTCCCAAGAGGTGTTGAGCGCGAAGGCCAGTCGTTCGGCGTACTCGTCCCAATAGCGTTGGCCGGCATCGGAGACGTACAAGTTGCGATGAAGCGTTGGACTGACGCGAACATGCTTTGCCAATAGAAGAAACGCCGGACTCGCGCGTACGTTCAGCTGATCTCTTGGTGTCCTCCTTCCAAGCTCGTGTGGTAGTGATGGAGGACGTCGTCGTGAATCGTCGTTGGCAGCACGAGTCGAAGCTTGACATCGCCTTCGTCGCTATCCCCGCTGCGTGTTGCTGGCGCGTTTCCCACGAACCACAGCACTCCCGTCTCGTCCAGCTCAAACGGGTTCGCGATTCGCCCGCACTTCGTCGTTGCGCGTTCTTCCAGACGGGTCAGACTCCCCACGCAGAAATGGCTTCAGGTTCGCGATCCAAAGTTCTTCGTCTTGTGCGCGACGAATTCGGTCCATCCGGACGCCGGCGATTTCCGTCACTGAGTCGTCGCCTCCTCCAGTTCCTTCGCCGTCCGCGTCCTCTTCGTCGGTCTTGCGTTCGCGCGTGGACGTCGCGTTCGGACGGCTGCCACAACCATCGGCATTGACTTCTCGCGGAGTACCGGGGCGCCGTCGCCCCCGTCGGACTCGAGGTCTTGCGTTGGTTCTGTAGTAGCCGCTTCACACGTGGTTGTGTCTGCGCGGGCCCCGTCCGACTTCTCGAGAATGATCTCGCCGAGTCGATTGATTGCCACTAAGCCTTCCACGTCATCTTGTGCAACGATGTCTTCGCCCCCCTCGCGTTGGAGAGCACGTCCTGCAATCCAGTCTGCCGCTGCATTGAACTCACGGTTGACGTGAAGCAGTTGGCAACGCGGGATGGTTATCAGACGCTTGGACACCGACGCGGGAGCAATTGGAGGTCTGGTGACTTGCAATCCATTTCCCCGAGAAGTTGTCATACAACCAAGTTGAAGTCTCCGCAGATGATCAAGTCTTGCACGTGACGCTTCGCGGCTAACGATATCGCGAGGTCAATTCCGCGGTACGCAGCTTCATTCACGGTCGCGTCATTGAAGTACTTGGACGCCGCAGCAACGCCCCCCCACGTCGGCAGTTCCCAGAGCACGGCGGCGCAGGCGCCTCCCGCTCGCTATGGCTTCGCCAGCCGTCGAAGCTGGCTACGAAGACTGTGGTCCCAGGCGCAAACGTCGGGACAGGCATGCATGGAGGAGCCCTGCGACCCATTTTCGTCGGCTTGATCGCGGTGAGTGCCTCGTCAACCAGCGCTCGCGGAGTGAAGCTGGCGGCCAACAGTCCCAGCACGTTGTCCTCGGCTGCCCCTGTCTTCGTCACTTCGAACGTCCACGAGGATAGGATGGCTGCCCATTGTGCCAGATGCCCCTGTAAGCCCTTGGAGCGCATCAGCCAAGCGAGCGTGGATGTTCGCGTGACCACTCGATGTCGCCGTCCGTGGAGGAGGCGCTGGCAGACGTCAAGCGTCCAAGTGTCTTACGTAAAACACCACAACGTGTAGAATGACAACTACACTGGTGTTTGTGGTTACAAAGGTGTGATCTTTTGTTAAACCACCGCTGTGTCGTTTGCAACGGCTCCCGAAAGGACGCCTGGATGTTTTGGCCAATCAGAATGGCCAGAATGCATAAAACGTAGGAATTGTATTAATCCTTAGGTTTAAAGAGTCGCCGAGCGGTTAGGAAACCCCTGCGCCTCTTGGGGAGTAGGTTTTAGGATAAAACCTACTGGAAATAAATCACTTCTGCATTTGCAATCTCTTGCAAACTTCGAGCTCTCCCCATGAGAGAGCGAGAGCAATCACCTTGCTCTAAGGCACAGAGCAACCGTCTGTGGTTGCGCGGAAGTCAACGCTTCCTTGTGCGCAAGTGCGTGTGACGTGCCTTGTCACACTTGGTAGCMCTTGTAGTCAATCCCACGCCTCGGTGGGATGAGCGCTCCGTCGATCAACACGATCGACTGGCAACAGTACGCTCATCTGAACGATGAGCAGCGTAACGCGGTGTTGCGCATGGCCAATGCTCTGGGCATGCCTGCGGCGGTGCATCTGCTTCGCGCACATCCGAGCCAGCATGCCTAGCAAATTGCCGCGTTTGTGGCAATGGAGCAGATGTACGCATCTGCGGCGCAACGCAGCTTCGAGGAAGCTCGCGCGCAGATGAATGCAGATTCATCAAAGGCCAAGCAAAGCTTCGAGGAAGCGCGAGAGCAATTGCGGAGTGAGGCGCTGCCGTGCAGCGCCGCCTTCACGAAGAAGCGATTGCTGCTCAACAGAGGCTCGCTGAGACGCGAGAACGCTTGCAGCATGTGGCGCAAGCGGAGCTCCAGAGGGAGCGTGAGAGTCTCTCGCAAGAGAGACAGCGCCTCGAAAGAGAGGCGAAGATACACGTGGATGCTGTCGAGGCCGATGTCGCTCGACGCATCCAGACAGCGGTGTCTGCTGCGCTGGCAGCGCAGCCACGTGCACACGTCGACCGAAAGCATTTGGTCAAGTTGGAGGTTCCGAAGTACTCCGGCAAGGAGAYCGAGAACCTGGAACATTGGYTCCTGGCAACCMGAACGGCTGCCACGGCACAGTTGATCGAGGATCAACAACTGATGGTATCGTTTGCCATCAGCCATCTCACTGGGAGGGCGCGAGCTTGGTGCTATTCCAAGCTCATGGTGAATGCGCATGTATTCACCGACTGGAACACCTTCTGCGCGCAAGTGCGCAGTGCATTCCAGCCGCCGGATGCGATGGTTCGCATCCGAGCACGCCTTCTTGCCTGCAAGCAAGGCAAGCGAACTCTGSACGAGTTCGTCCAGGAGATGCAGTATCTCCGAGCTGCGGTCACAGCAGACTCAGTGCCTGAGTCGATGCWGGTGACCATCTTCGTTGAAGGGCTGCGCCAGGGGCCAGCACGCCTTCAACTCTTTYGGCACCTGCCCGAAAGTTTGGACGACGCGATCAGGATCGCGTTCTCGGAAGAGTACTCGCACCGAAGTGCGAGTGGGGGAGTGCCGCTCCCAGGTGATGGATCATCACCAATGGACCTGAACGGCGTCGATCGAGCGGATCGACAAGGTCAGATGGCAGAGGCAACGTGCGTTGCTTCAACTGTGACCGACTGGGTCACATTGCCAGCAAATGTCGCGCCCCAAAGCGAGACAAGTCGAAACGATTCGACAAGAAGGGGCCGACGATTCCCGTCGAGAAAGGCACGACGTTCAACGTGCCTAAGGCGGGAAACGAGAAACCTCAGTAGGGGCGGGGCGCCCTACTGAGGACGAGGCTCGCTGCAAGGATGAACACGAAGTTCATATGGGCAGCGTAGTCCCAGCGATGGCTGAGTCTGGCGCCAGACCGCCATCGCAGTCCGAGTTGATGGTCTACGAGACCATCGTGAAAGGAATYGATCGACCGCTGCGTGCGTTGATCGATTCAGGCGCGTCCGACAATTTCTGCAGAGCCGCCACTCTGCAGGAATATCCCAAGGTTTGGGATGAAGTGAGACGGTCGGGCAGGACCGTCGCCGTCCGTCTTGCGACGGGCGTGGTGCAGCGATCGCCGGAAGCAATCGCTGAGCTGCAGTTGAAGTTCAGTGACTTCAACTGCACGGAACCGTTTGTGGTCATCGACATGGATGACCGATATGATTGGATCATTGGGATCAAATGGCTGCGCAAACATCAACCATGTGTAGATTGGAAGACGGGCGAAGTGTTCGCATCCCTCGCTTCAGATGAAGCTACTCGGGACAGAACACGATCGCAGCGAAGTGTTTGCGGCTGATCGACGTGATGATCAGCGAAAGGCGTCACATCAAGGTGATGTGAGGAAGGGGCCGAGTCGCAGAGACTCGGCGAGCGCAGCAACAGATGTTGTGGGGACGCCTGCACATCGGGGGCGTTCGACAGATGTYGAACGAGATTCGAGCCAGCACGAGGCGGCTCGAACAGGTGATCCAAGCGACAGAGACTCGCTTGWTGAGTTGAGCGAAAGAGAATCGCTCGACGCTGGTCCGATTGAGGAAGACTCATTCGATGAGTCGAGCGGCGGAGAATCGCTCGACGCTGGAGCAAGCCCAAACCAGTCGCGAGGTTTGGAGCCCGACAGTGCACTGTCGGCGGGCGATGCAAGTGGCATCGCGCAGACGGCGAGGCCGTCAGGAGCCCAGGTCAGCCAGAGCGCGGCCTGGAGCCCGACACCGATGTGTCGGCGGGGACGAAAGAATCGTCCGAAGCCAACAGCACGAAGCTGTTAGGCCGTGGTGCCAAGGGCATYACTCCGATGGAGTTGCGGCTGCCATCGGGTGGATCGAATGTGTTCGATCTCGWGGAACTCAGTTATGAGTTGTTTCTCACTGAGTTGAAGGAGGGTCAGATCACTGAGATCTTGGTCCCGACCTCCTTCGAAGAGGACGAGCTCAAGGAGCTCTATGCTTCATCGAATGCTGATGAAGCTGTCCTGGAAACGGCAAGAGAACGCCGTTTCCGTGAGCAGAACTGGAGCGCGCTGAAGGACAATCCAGCGTATGCGCTCCTGGTCAAGGTTGCGGACGTGTTTCCGTCGGAAGCACCGCAAGAACTCCCGCCAGACAGAGGGATCTCTCACGAGATCGACTTGTAGCCAGGCTCCAAGTATTGTGTCACACGACAGTGGCCGCTGCCTCGAGTGCAAGTCGAGGCAATCGACGCTTTCTTTGCGAAGCGTGCAGCGGCCGGGCATGTGCGAGAGAGCACATCGCCACACAGTAGTCCGACCTTCTGCGTTCGGAAGGCTACTGGCGGGTGGAGGATCGTCCACGCATTCAATAAGTTGAATGATGCGACGATCCCGGCGCAGACGCCCATCCCTCGAARGGATGTGCTGATTGACGGTATGCATGSCAGCACCGTCTACAGTTCCATSGATCTCATGGATGGATTTTACCAAATCCTCATGCGCCGTAAGGACATACSGCTCACGGCAGTGAGCACCCCAAGCGGGATGCTTTGGGAGTGGYTGGTGATGCCACAAGGCCTCAAGAACGCACCGGCGACGTTCAATCGCCTCGTTCTTAACGTGATGCGAGAGCATCGGGCCTATGCTCCGTCATATTTTGATGACGTGTTTGTCCATAGCAAGGCTATGGACGGGAAGAGTGCAGCGGAGATGCATCTGCACCACCTCCGTCTCGTCTTGACGACGATGCACAAGCATAAGTTGTATGCTAACCTGAAGAAGTGTATCTTCTTCGCAGACGAAATCCCAGTGCTGGGAGGCTTCGTCGGCAAGGACGGAGTGCGAGCGGATCCCGAGAAGATCCGCGCAGTGTCGGAATGGCCAGTTCCGACAGACACCAAGGCGTTGCGCAAGTGGTTGGGCTTGGCCAACTACTTGCATCGCTACGGAGCGAATTATGCTGCGTTGGCGAAACCCTTGAGCGACCTGCTCAAGAAGGACGCTCCATGGCATTGGAGCGACGTCGAACAAGAAGCGTTCGACAGCATCAAGGAGAGCTTGATGCAAGCGCCGATCCTTGCGTTGCCCGATCACGCAAGGCCGTTCAGCGTCGTGTGCGACGCCTCGGACTTCGCAATAGGTTGTGCCCTATTGCAACAAGACACTGAGGGGCGAGATCGTGTGATCTCGTATCAGAGCCGTCAGCTCAAGGCAGCTGAGCTCAATTACCCAGTGCACGACAAGGAACTCCTCGCCATCAAGTACGCCTTGATGAAGTTCCGTATGCACTTGCTGGGTGGCAAGCCTTTTGTGGTCTACACCGACCACGCCTCGTTGCGCACGGCAACGAAGTCGCCACACCTCTCGCAGAGAACGGCGCGTTGGCTTGCATTCTTCGCTGAATACAACTTCAGCGTCGAGTACAAGCCTGGAAAGGCGAATGTCCTCGCCGACGCATTGTCGCGTCGGCCGGACCTGGAACTGGACTCTCGTCCAGTGCTCGAAGTTGCTGTCCACGCCTTGCACCTTCAGCGCAACGCGTGCGACGCGTACTTCGAGCTGGCCCGCGTTGTGGTCAGCGTCGTCTCGATACCACTTCGCGATGCGATCATCGCTGCGTACGCACTCGATGAGGAGTGCCAGGCGATGATCAAGTCCCTCACGGGTGAAAGCACCAAGCTTTCACCAACCCTCAGTGCGAAAATCAGCCGATTTTCATTTCATGATGGTCTCCTTTGGTATCAGCTTGCCGCTGATGACCATCTGCGTGTGGTTGTCCCACACGATTCGGATCTGCGCGAGCAGATCGTGTCCGAGCACCATGATGTGCCACATGCCGGCCACCTCGGTCGTGAGAAGACATTTCTCAGCGTGGCCGCGCATTTTTGGTGGCCCCACTTGTTCAAGTGGGTCACGAACTACATTCGTTCGTGTAAGCAATGTCAGCGCGTGAAGCCGGCGCCCAGCAGCCAGGCTGCACTGCACCCATTGCCGATTCCAACAGATTGTTGGACGTCCATCAGTATGGACTTCATCTTCGGATACCCAGCCGATGCGCTCGGCCGCACGGGTATCTTGGTCTTTGTTGACCGCCTCAGCAAGATGGTGCATCTTGCTGCAGACAAGGACAGTGTGACTGGCAAACAGTCAGCAGTGCTCTTTCTCGAGCACGTCTTCCGCTTGCACGGAATGCCGCGATCCATCGTGACCGATCGCGATCCGCGCTTCACTGCTGCCTTTTGGACTGAGCTCTTCGCTCAGCTCGGCACCAGTTTGGACATGTCCACGACGGACCATCCACAGACGGATGGTCAAACCGAGCGTGTCAACCGTGTGGTTGAAGATGTGCTGCGCGCACATTGCTCGGAATATCCAAAGGCTTGGAGCTCCTTACTCCCTATGGTTGAGTTGGCACTCAACAACGCTGTCCATGCCTCGCATGGACACACGCTATTCTACGTGAATGGTCTGCGGCACCCATTCGTGCCGTCCACTTTATTGGGCGTAAGCCCAGCCTCAAGTGGGGGAGGGATCGAGCCAGATGGGCTCTCCGATGGTGAAGTTGATCTCGGCGATCAACAGAGGAGTACTGATCCGAACGATCAGTCCACACGGAGCACCAAGCAGCGCTCACAGCCGAGCGCACGAGTCCGCCGAGAGATGGCGGACGCCACGGACTTCCGCGACACGCGAGCACGTGTCTTACTCACTGTCCGTGAGCAGATTGCCTTGGCGCAAGCCAAGCMGAAATACTACGCTGATCGCGTAGGAAGGAAGAACGAGCACGTGTTTAGTGTGGGGGACAAAGTTTTATTGTCTACGAAAAACCTACCTACACATGCACTTCCTAACATGCAGTCCACCAAGCTGTTGCCTCGGTGGTTCGGACCCTTCACGATCCTGGAATGCATTGGCGATATCAGCTATCGCCTGGACATCCCATCAGGGATGAAGCTTCATCCAACGTTTTACGTTGGCTTGTTGAAGCCGTACGTGGACCCGGAGTCTACGGTCGTGGATCCTGATCCACTCGAGGAGGAGCAGGAGGTTTCTCCTCCTCATCGCCCGCCGCAGGACGCGGTTCCACCGACGGACGTCGCTGCGGCACCTCGAAGACACGAGGTGGAACCGGCAGGGCAGGCTGAGCGTACGGACCATACGCCGGCCACAGACGGTAAGCACCGTCCTGAAGGCGTCGAATATCTTCGACGCAGCGATCGACATCGCGACGGAGACGGCCGAACTCCTCGCGAGCACGCTCAAGAGGACGCATCCGACCGTCAAGCGCGTCGAACGCGACGTTCAGACGTCCGCGGCCACACGACGAGAAGGTCCACTTCTCGAGCTCGCTCACGCGAGTCTGCAACTCGAAGGCCGAGTTGCGAAGGTCAGTTGTACGAGCGTACAACGGCGCCAGATTCATCGCGACCGATTCGCCCCAGCGGCGAACGCAGTCACAGTCGCGAGACTGGCATGCAGGGAACTGCAGGGCCCAGTCAACGGAGACGGTCCCCTCCATCGTTCCTTGACAGCGCACAGGAACGGCGCTGGGTTGTTGATCGGATTGTCGATCAACGTGGTGACGCACCACATCGCCACTTCTTAGTGACGTGGAAGGGGTACTCTCTGGACGAGAGTACGTGGGAGCCGGAGGACCAGGTACGCGCGGACGTGCCTGACGTTCTTCGCGCTTACGAGGCCGGCACTGTCGCAAGCAGGCGATAGTCCAGGCGGAAGACGAATCTTCCGCCAGCGCATGCTGGAACAAGTACAGATCGATGTCCCCATGGGCGCGGGCATCGGCGTACTGGAACATGCGCGTTCGAACAACACCCCTGGCGTTGTTTGTCTGGAAGCCAGACAATTCTTCCCAAGCACGAAAGGCTTGGTCGTACTGATTAATGCTCTTGCCAGCGAGCATTACGCGAGGAGTCCGAAGACGCTTGACTCGCCGAACTCTGGCCGAGTTCGGCAGGGAGCGCAGGTGTCTGCGCTCACGTCGCCAATCCTCTGGGGAACAGCGACTAAATAGATTAGCGACGCTCGGAGGTTGCGTCGCTGGTGCAGTCATGGGCTGGCATGACAGAACGGGGCGCTCAGCCTCCGCTCGTCGCAACCACGCATTAGCCTCTTCGGCGCTGATGTCCTCGGTGAGAGGACCCGGCGGGCTATTGCGGACGCCACGCATGGCATCGAGTCGTCCGGGACTCGGTGGTGGCGTCAGGGATTCGCCAGGCTCGAGGTCAGAGAGACCCTCGAGCTCGCCAAGGTCGACGGCCGGTGCCTTGACTTGCGAGAAGTCAACATCGGGCACCGACGTCGAGCGCTTGGCCGGTGTTGTTACCGGCACTGCTTTCGTCTTCGTCGAAGTTGCCTTCGACTGCGATCGTGGCGGCGATCGCGTCTTTGCGCGGAGCAGGTGCCGGAGAGCTCGATGAAGAGCTCTGGTCGGACTCATCCGACGATTCCAAAGGCGCGGCATGTGAGGCCTTCGCCTTGCCCTTGGACTTCTTTGGAGATCCACTCCGGGTGGATCGCTCGGATGCTGGCGCTTTCGCGTCAGCGCGAGCAACAGACTTGCTGGTCTACTTGTGCGCCTTTGGCGATGCGCGCGGCTTGTCGGATCGGCCGACATTGGCTTGCGCCGCGCTTGCATCGGCGTCAGTGGCGGCTGACGCAGTTCTCAGAGAAGAACTTTGGGCGGATGATGCAGCGGAACGTGCTGCACCCGATGATGATGTCGGTGCATCCGGTAATGCACCATCACCTTTCGCGTTGGCGGCTGCCTTCGCCATGGTCTTTGTGCTTTGAAGCACAACGCGCGAAAGAGGTTGTCATCGCACAGTTGATGGCACACATGTTGTGTGCATCACTTGGCTTTGGGATTTCGAACAATGGTGTTCGAACGCTAAGTGGGGGAGGGTGTAACGGAGTTACACAAAGTTATATTCATCTCGGGATGAATATTCATAGGATTGGTAAAAGTACCAATTACCTGGTGTGGTGCACGCCAGGAGTGAGAAGCGTAAGACACCCAAGTGTCTTACGTAAAACACCACAACGTGTAGAATGACAACTACACTGGTGTTTGTGGTTACAAAGGTGTGATCTTTTGTTAAACCACCGCTGTGTCGTTTGCAACGGCTCCCGAAAGGACGCCTGGATGTTTTGGCCAATCAGAATGGCCAGAATGCATAAAACGTAGGAATTGTATTAATCCTTAGGTTTAAAGAGTCGCCGAGCGGTTAGGAAACCCCTGCGCCTCTTGGGGAGTAGGTTTTAGGATAAAACCTACTGGAAATAAATCACTTCTGCATTTGCAATCTCTTGCAAACTTCGAGCTCTCCCCATGAGAGAGCGAGAGCAATCACCTTGCTCTAAGGCACAGAGCAACCGTCTGTGGTTGCGCGGAAGTCAACGCTTCCTTGTGCGCAAGTGCGTGTAACGTGCCTTGTCACACAAGCGAGCGTGGATGTTCGCGTGACCACTCGATGTCGCCGTCCGTGGAGGAGGCGCTGGCAGACGTCAAGCGTCCGGAGCAGCGCGAGGACTTCCTTCTCGCCTGTGCGGTACGCCAGCTCGTTGTCTTTGAGGACGCGGCTGACGAAGCGGACAGGCATCAGAACGTTGTCGTGATCCTGCATTACCGCACTCGCGATTGCCCAGTCGTTTGCGTACAGCACGATTATGACGTCTTTTGTTACGTCGAAGTGCTTCAGGATCGGTGCACCGACAAGCTTCGCCTTCAGCTTCGCGAACGCGTGGGTTGCTTCGGATAGGCGCGGGTGGTCAACTTGAAGCGCGAAGTGTTCCTCCTTCAGCTCATAAAGGACGGCGGCGTACACCGCGAAGGCTTCGACGAAGCGATGGTAATAGTTCAGACTACCGAGGAAGCTCTGCATTCCCTTGAGTGTCGTCGGAAATGCCAAATTCGCGAGTTGGTCCAGGTTCTTCGGCTTTGCATGAAGACCTTCCGCGCTTACAATGTTGCCCAAGTAGTCAACGCGTTGCTTGCCCCAACGGCTCTTGGGCACACTGATGGAGGGTCCCCGATAATCGCACGAGTCCAACAACGCGTCGACGGCCGCGGAGAGGGCATCCCAGCTTCCGCGTCCGATCAAAATGTCGTCGATGTATGACCGACGCCCCAAGACAGACTTTGTATTCGGGTCCGTGGGGACTCCGTGCGCGAAAACATCCTCGCCCGTCTTCAGCATCGCGTCGTCTTGATCCTCCGGCTCGCGTAACTTCAAAATTCCGTACAGCGCGTTGTCGACGAGTCTGGTAAATCTGCGGCGCGTTCTTCAAGCCGAAGGGCATGCGCTTCCACTAGAAACGTCCGAACGGATTCATGAACGTGGAGATGGCCTTCGCGCGATCAGACATCCGGATGACCCAAAACTCGCTCACCATGTACAGGGAACAGAACCAGAGGAACTTGTCCAAGGCCTCAAGCAGCTCGTCGACAAGTGGCATTGGATACACCATGAGCCGCGTCAAGGCGTTCACCGCGCGATAGTCGATGCAGCGTCGAATATCCACACCATTGTTCTTCACAACGATGACGATTGGCGAGGCCTACGGCGAGGTCGACGGCTCGATGATGTTCGCGTTCCGAAGAATTTGATCAGTTGGAAGACTTGCTCAGAGAACTGCGGTGGAATTCTGCGAACGCGTTGTGCGATCGGTCGGGCGCTGCCTCGTGCTGGCGGCGGCAGCGCGTTGCCCGCTCCAATCAGAAGGTGTTTCTTCCCCCAGATGATGTCCCGCAGCTTTGTGATCTAGTCCTGGCTGTTGACATTTGGGTCGCCAACGTCCAAGTCTTCTGCCTTCATCCCGGGCGCGTTCATATCCACTTCGGGGATCAAGGCGAGGTTTGCTGTCGACATCTTCCGCGATCAAATCGGTTGCTTCATGGACAAGGACCGCGTCATCATCGTCTGGGGTTTCGCGCAGGCATTCAGCTGCTGTCTTCGTGGTGAAGATCCTCGCGATGTTGGGCTGTTCCTTTGTCGGTTGATCGCGCTTTCTTTGAACTTCCCTCGTAGACGCGTCTTCAACTTTGTCATCCCCGATGTCCTCGCGAGCCTCCATGCTGGCATGGGAATGGCCGGGCGTCGTAGGATGGCGGTGGGTTGCACGTATGATGGGTGCTCGACCAGTGGTTCGTTTCCGCTTGACACGTCGGGTTCCAACTTCACGCGGTCTGTCGTTGCTTCGTAGGCGAGCGTTCGCCACTCATTGCTTCGGTTCGATCCTTGCGAGACAAAACCTGGCTTTCGCGGAACATGACCATTCGAGAGCCACATGCCGATCTGGTCTTTCGCGTCCAAGATGACCGTTTGCGTGGAGATATTCGTCACGCGCACTAACTTTGGCACGCCTCGCGCACTTTCGAAGCCAGAGGTCACCCAGTCGGGTGTCCGACGAATCCAGAGCTTCTTTCTGTCCGGTGGCCGCACGCGTACGTCATGCCACTCTCCTGGGAATGAGGTGACGCATTCCCCAACATCTAAGTTGCGTCTCTTTTCCCCAAAGAGCTGGCGTCAGTCCTCGAAGCGCACCCGAACTTCGTCCGGCATACACAGTGAGCCATCCGCGATGTCGAGTCGTACGCCAGCCGGGACCATGAAATCCATTCCAAGGATTGCGTTCTGACCGCTAAGTTCTCGATCTTCACTCGCGCCTTTCCGTCGGTGTGGGAGATGCCGTCGCCGACACCAACACATTTCAGGCGATGGGAAGTGTCTACCTCAATTCCAGCATCATGCGCAAACGTGGAATCAAGAATCGAGACCTCCGCACTAGAGTCGAAGAGCAACTTCGCGTTCTGGTTGTTTACCAACGCGTGAACCTCGGATTGCTTGAAGAGTTTCGCGGGCGCATAATGCTTCCAATACCCGCGTCGTTCCCCTGGTTCCAAGACCAAGCGTTGGATCGTCGGCAGTCGCTCAAACTCGGACGAAGCATCGCTCGTTTCACGCCATGCTCCTTCGCCAGCTTCAGACCACCAATCAAGCCTTGATACTCGCTGTCATTCACCATCAGGTCCTTTCCATAACCGTACGCAGCGCGCAACACCTTCCACTCAGGCAGCAACCACTGGACCATCCCATATGCGCCTGCCTTCTCCTTCACCTTCACCGCCTCGTCGAAAGTGACGACAAAACCACCATCTGATCGTGTAAGATGCGGCAGTGGGCAAATCTTTTCGTCGGGGGCCGTCATCTTCAGCGGTGCCACATCATTTAAAATCGCATCAAACACTGCACGAGGGGAAATCGATGCTGCTAGCAAAACAACCAAGCTATCTGGAACTTCGTCGCTCCGCACTATGGTCAGATCCCAGGGCGACAACATTGCCGCCCACTGCACAACGCGCTTCATCGAATTAGACTGGAATAGCCACTTGAGTGTCCAGTATCGCGCATACACCGTGATCTTCGATCCAGCCAGATGATGAAACCCAACATCGAGCACCTTCAACAGCGCGAGCACCTCCCTCTCCGAGTCGGTGTACCGCACTTCCGCGCCGTTGAAGACTTTGCGGACAAACCTCGCTGGCCGCACCGCTCCATTTCGTTCTTGTGCGATCACTGCGATCACTGCTCCAAATGCCCAGCGACACACATACAAGATAATCACAAACGGCTTCGCCTTCTGTGAATGCACCAGCATCGGGGCATTGGTCAGACGTTGATCAACCACCTGCCCTACATGAAAAACGTCATCTTTGAGCGGGATGTCACAACCTTGCAATGCTGGGCCCGTCCCCTTCCAACGCCTTCACCTCTTCTCTTGAGAATCCAACGACTCTCAACGTGCCTCCATGTTCATGCACACGCTTCACGAACCCCCACAACGCGTTACCAACGACACGCTGATCAAACTGGGGTGCGTTCTTCAGCCCTTGTGGCATGCGTAACCACTCGAAATGCCCCAGGGGGCAGACAAACGCACTGATTTCATGAGCCCTCGCAGTCATCGCGATCGTCCAGTAGCCACTGGCGTTGTGCATGGACAGCAGCCACACCACTGATCCAAACGCGAATTCCAGGAGCTCGTCGATGAACGGCATGCTGTAGACCATCAACCTGGTCAAACTATTCACAAGACGATAGTCGATACAGAGACGAATGTCTTTCTTGTTCTTCTTGAGAACGATGACTTTTGGCGAACCCATGGAGAATTGTAGTGCCGGACAAGGCCCATCAAATGAGGCGCCACCTTCCTTGCTCTTTGCGCGATTGGCGTCGCGCCTTCAACTTCACCACGAGCGGGCGGAGGCAAAGCATTCGGAAGCGATGAATCCTGTCTTGAACTCTTCCAGCAACGCCAGTATGACCGCCTTCTCCTCCATTGTGTTCTTACCTTCCTCACCAACACATGCCGTGCTGATGTCGACGTCACCAGCCACATTCACATCTACTTCGGGCAACACTGCCAATTGGTTGGCCAGCTGCTCAGCCGACAAATCCTCGTGCATGCACGAACACTGATTCATCGAGCAGACTCTGATCAATGCGACGAGGATCCGTCACGGTGTTTGCGTCTTCAATCATCGCGTCCAGCTTGTGTGATTCACTGTCGCGACGGCAAAGCACAGAGCGCCACCTTCGCTGATCGTCATAACAATCTCTCTGTTTCACCAGCGCTTGCGCCAACTCGTACTCGTTCAGCAACGGGATAGCATCACACTCTGGAAGCATACACACTTGCCGATGCATATTGATAGTCATCCTAGCGTACGACAAATAGTTTGTGCGAAGGATGGCATGTGTTGCAGCAGCGAACTCGCCAACCCACACCGTGACTTCAAACGCTGCTCGTTGCCCAATCGATACTTGCACCCTCGCCATCCCTCGTGCTTGGTGCTGCTCATTCCCGACGCCGACAAACCACAGCGGATGTTCGCTCTCTTCTACGTCAATGGCCAGCACCTCCATCATCTCCGGGTGAACAATACTGATGCTGGCACCTGTATCCTGCATCACAGGTACCCCAACACCGTTCACCGCTCCCAACACAAACGCGTGCAACCTCGATGCAGGCATGTCACCACTCTTGAACCATCGACCTCGCACGGCGTGTGCGTGTAACACTTCACGCGGGCTTCGTGGCGCAACTGAGTCAACTCGAGAGAACTGAGTCAACTCGAGAGAGATCCCGAGTGCCCAACGCAGCAACAGACACGACAGGCCTCAAAGTGGAGTAACCGAAATCATCATTTCTCTCACTTAGTGTGCCCGCCCCTGACATACACTGGTCTTCCTTGATCGGATCAAGTTTTGGAAGTGTTGCCTTCATCGCCGCAACCTGAACCTCTTCGATCTTCACACAATCTTGTTGTTTCTTCCGACGCGCGCGGGCCTTTTGCTTCTCCTTGCGCGTGGTGCTTCGCTTTTCTTCATCGTCACAAGTAGAATCTTTATGCAATCCTGCAACTTTCGGCTTGAGACGCACATCCTTGTGGGCCGGATGCGAGCCTAGCAGTTCACCTGCTGCAGGAACTCTTCGACGGAGATCTTCTCGTCCTTGAGCTCCCTTATCAACTCCATCTGCTGCTTCATTCGCTCGCAACAGGTGTCGGCTTCATGACCGTTCTTCTCACAATACGTGCAGCGATGCTTCTTCCCGCACGCCGACTCCTCATGTCCACTTCTTCCGCAAAAGGTGCATCTCCCGTGCGTCGTACCTTCGTTAGCTGGTCGCCCAGAGGGCCGCTGCGATGGGTTGCCACCATTCACTGGTGCCATCGGCGCCGCTGGAGGCGCGCTTCTAGGCAGTTGCGGCGGCCGGTTCCTTGGCGATGGCGGTAGCGCATTCCCATTCCGTGGCGACTGCGGCGGCGTTCGTGGCCTGCGGTCATTTCCAAGTCCGCCGCCACTCGGTGGCTTCACACTTTCTGCAGGCTCCTGTCGTTCCAGCTGCAGCAAGAACGCTTCCAACTCGACGATCGACTGACAGCCACGCAGCCGCAAATTATGTGCGAACTATGTGTCATACAACGTCTTGTAGAACTGCTGGAGGTGATCCTTTAGCGTCGCCGGCCTGAAGTCATACCGGATGCCCGCACGCACTGCTGCCGCATTCAACCGATACAGGTAATTGACCGCGCTCTCGCTGAACTCTTGCTGCAGATGATAATATCGGCGCTTTGCGATTTCAATTTCCTGACAGTATCTGCGCTTGAAAGCCAACATCACAGAAGCCCAGTCTTGATTGTCAGGTTCAGGCAGCTGTGCGAACCAATGTTAAACAGCGCCCGTGAGATGCAAACCAAACGTGTCCAACCGCTGACGGAAGTCACATCCACAGATATTCACCGTGGGTAGGAACTTGCGCAGCCACGTTCTCGCGTCTTCGGTATTTCTACTGCGCCCGTCAAAGTTCTTGAGCGAGATGCTTGGCATCACAGCTGTTGCACGCATGGTTGGTGGAGAGTAAGATCGATCAATGTTCAATGTTGGATCTTCCTCTGTGTTGTCGCAGCGCTCCTAGATTGACTTGGTCTTGGGAACGGCTGCCGTCGTCGTCGCTTGCTTGGGCCGCCCCAACGCTTCTCGGGCGCGCTCAAGCGCTTCATCAGCCGCGATCATCGGCTCCTCCAAAACCTTGCGCGAGCGCTCCATCAGGTCAGCTGTGCACAGCGACTCAGCTCTTCTTTCGTTCGTCATTTCAGCCTTGAAGGTTGCTGCTGTGTCACCGGGCTTGATCTCGCCGGTGGCCAGGCGCTTCATCACCTTGTTGACCACTTGCTCATCGACTGGTGCCAACTTGGGTGAGGTGCCGTCACTCACATCGTCGAAGTTCAACTTGACGGCAACCTTGTCTTTCTTGACCGTCTTCTGTGCGGTCTTCATCTCTTCGTCCAGCGCCGCGCTTGCTCGTTGAATGCCGACTGGATGTAGCATACGAGTCTTCGCCTTGCCAGCCGGCGTAAATACTTGCGGTAGCCCAACAATTTGATAGGTAGGCTTAGTCGGATCCATACCTTTTGACTCATAAATGCTGATGGACTCCTCCTACTGGTACTGTGCATTTCGCGGGGTTACCAAATACCCTGTGTCCTTGACCAGCGCTCCCAATTCACATGCGAAGAAAGCATCGAACGCACCGCGTCTCGAGACCTCGTAGCCCATTCCACGGAGCAACTGCCCAACAAACGCAACCACTTCGGCATGAGTTCGGAACACCATGGCCTTCAGGGCTTCACTGTGGAGAACTCGAATATTTGTGTTGGCGCGCAAGCTCTTTCGAATAACGTAGAGCGAGAGCCAACAATCCGGCGTGTGCGCGAGCTTCTCCACCATCGCAATCAATGCACGGAGGTTCGTCCAGGACATCCTAAACTTGCATCTTGGCTAGACCTCCTTCGATGCTTGCAATTAATTGACTTGTTACTTGATCTTCCCTAAGCGTAGCCGAAGATCCGGGCATACGCACCAGTTTGATAGAGCGGGTCTCCGAGAACCTGGACGCCCGGTGCGTGACTACACCGGCGTATGTATGTGCGAGCAGGTTTGGGCTCACTCAATCGACAACAACACTCCTTCTCCCTGTAGCACTGCTCTTCACTCTACGCTCTGCGGGGCACCGATCCAACCAAAACCACACTTGAACAATTATCGTTGTGCTCTCTTCGCTCTGCGGGGCACCGATCCAACTGATTTACTTGAGTGTCAGCACTTGCATCGGTAAGAAAACGTGAGCATTCGAAGCAGGCTCGAACGGCCGCGTCTAACTGATTGATTGTGTTCCCACAGGTGTTGACCGCACGTGTGCTCGTGGCAAGTCCTTGGCCAGCGCTGTCAGTGGTGGAGCTGATTAGTCGGACGCGGATGCGGTTGGTGCGGGCGGCTCCCCGCTTCAGATCTACACTGGGCCCTGGACCCGAGGCGTGTTGGGGCCATGTCAATGGATCGTTGTCGGATAGTGCTGTCCCCGATCGCGGAAGTGGAAGCCATGCTCCTACTGCGGTCCGTGCCGGGGAGGAAGCGATCAATGCTGTTTGTTGTGAGGGTGATGCGGGAGATGCGATCGACGATCAGAAGGCGTCCACCGAAGAAGGCAATCGTCGACCAGCATACCATCTTGATTTTCGCATATCCTTGGCCAGCGGTAAG
>NSDO01000224.1:127985-148863 GCA_002286825.1 Lagenidium giganteum | reverse complement strand
TGGAGATAGCGCCGCAGTGCGAGTTTTCGCACGCTTCGACGGAGTCTTGGCCGCCGGGCTGACGTTCCCGTCAGACGCGGCGCTCGACTCATCGTCGGATCCAAATAAGGCCAACGTCGTGGCCGATTTCTTCGACTTGGCGGCACGTTTGGTTCCAGCAGGAACACTCGGCCTGCCGCCCGCCGTCGCTTTGTTGACAGCAGTTCCGCTGTCTTTGCCACGCGCAGTGGCTCGTGGCGTGTCGGGGACATCACCAGTCCCCTCTCGACCCGTGGTGGCRTCCTGTGATGCCGGGACATCCGCTGATGTCCGTGCGTCGTGCGACGCACTCTTCTTGGCCGGCTTCTTCACGGTCATTGTGTCTTTGACCTGGCCGACCGCGTTCGCACGATGCCACAGTTGGTGGCTTAAGATCCCCGTCGCGTGACCCCTGAAGTATGTGGTCACTTCAATTTGGGCTCACACATCAGAGTGTGTTCTCACGCTAAGTGGGGGAGGGTGTAACGAATGTTACACAATTGGGTTGATCACACATGTGATCAAAGGTGTTATTTACATTTGTTGTTGAACACCACAATTGGGTTGCTGACATTTGTTGTTGAACACACAAGATGTCAAGAATTGCATTGTTTGCAATTAAAGATGTGTCGTTTGCAATACGGCGTCCCAAAGGGCCGCCTTGATGTTATCAGCCAATCAGAGCTGAGATGCATGTTAATGACCAATCGGGTCTGTATATTTTAAGGGTCGCTAGAGCAGTTAGGAAACTCCTGCGCCCTTTGGTGCTCTCCTCTAAGGGAGTAATATATCACTTCTGCATTTGCAATCCTTTGCAAACTTCTTGCCCTCACTGCGGAGGGCTGGAGCAACCACTTTGTTCTAAGGCACAGAGCAACCGTCCGTGGTTGCGTGGAAGTCAACGCTTCCTATTGCACTCTTGTGCTGTGTGACGTGCCTTGTCACACACCGACTGAGCGTCGTGTGACTCGTTCCACAAATGCCCACGCAGAGTCACCGACGGAGCGTCGCGTGACTCGATCAACAGCTCGAGTGACATCCGCGTCACTCCAACCAAGCGACGACCAAGGAGAACGCGACGGCTCCACGCCGTCGCAAGAGATCGACGTGACGTCACCAGCGGTGACGTCGTTCCTGGAATCGCGCGATGCGATCGTGCGATTCGTTCGAGACGCCATGGCAGAAGCCATGGACAATCAGAAAGAGCGAGCGGACGCTCACAAAGCTCGAACGCCGAAGTGTTCCGTGTTGGGGACAAGGTTATGCTATCAACAGCTAACCTAACCAAGCACGCAGTGAGCAACTTGGGATCCACCAAGTTGCTACCCAGGCTCATCGGCCCATTCACGGTGACGCACGCGAGAGGCCACGCGTACACCCTCGACATCCCGTCGAGGATGCGACTGCACCCGACGTTCTTCGTTGGGTGCCTCAAGCGTTATCACCGCCACGAGGATCACTTCCAGGTCGATCACGGTGGATCGCCCTCGCAGTCGCAGACGTCGCCGAGCGAGTCGGCGACAGAGCCAGCGTCTCATCGCTCGCCGCGGTCGTCGACGTCGGTGTCTCCCGCGCTGGAGGCACAAGTAGATCGTCGCCCGCTGCTTCGGGTGCCACACTTGGAGCCGTGTGGTGATGAGCTTCGACCGCCGGCACCCGCGGTGATGCGGTCACGAGTGCCGTCATCGGCTGAGCGCTCGCGCCAGGCGGGTGAGCGAACTGGTGCGCCCAAGGCCAAGCCCACGGCGCAGCCACAAGCTTCGGCGGTGCCGACACTGCAGGCATTGGAGCAGCGGCCGCCGGTGCCGCTGCAGTCGGAGTTCCCGACGCAGTCAAAGCCCGGAGCTCCGCATGCATCTCGCGGAGCTCGTCTATCAACAGGTGGCGCTCACGACGCACCGCCTCCACGTGCCCCTGCGTCGCTCGCAGCGCCGTCATCACGCGCGCGACATCACCAGCGATCCGGTCGCACAGCGCCTCGATTCGTTCGAGACGCTTCACCTCCACTGCTCGACACGTCGGGTGACCGACGTTGGATTGTCGAGCGCCTCGTTGCTCACGAGGTGCGGCTGACACCGGATCGACGGGGTAAGCGTCGGCAGTGAGCGAGTAAAGCTCTCGCTCGCGCTGTCGGCGTTCGGTGGTGGCTCCGACGGAGCCACGATTATGCAAGACGATCAACGCGTTCCAGGCTTGCCGGAGCGCTTCGCCGGTGACATTGGGATCCTTGCCCCTGGCAGAACGCCAGCGGCAGAAGATGCGCCGATGCGCTTTAGTATCGACGCGGTCGCGGTCATTGACGAGACTGCAATCCCAAGGATCGACCTCGGGATACGTGGTATCCATCCTGTTGCGTCGCGGTGGGCTCACATCGCGACGCTGAATCGCGGGCTCGCGCTCGCGATTCCCTTCCGCACTGTTGTCGCCAAGCCGGAGCCGCTCGAACAGCCTGTAGCGGTTCTCATCCAAAATGGTCCAGAGCGGACCACCTCCACCGACCTCGTCGACAAGGTCGAGAGTCACGATCAACGAGTGCTCCTCACGCATGAGGCGCTCGTAATCGCGGACGACGCGCGCGATCGGCGCGTGGCGGTCATTGGTGGCTTCTTCGATCTGCCGGATCGCGTCTGCGCGACGCGATCCTTTCACATTGCAGCTCCAGGACCCTTCCTGTCCAACCTCGAAGGTGCAGATGTCCCGGAGCTCGCCGTCTTCCGAGCCGCTCGATGAGCGACTCCGCACGCTCATCTTCGGTAAGTCTTCTGAGCCAACACGCAGTTGACGCACGCTGTGTCGTCGGGCAGCAGCAAGGTTCGGCTGCCAACTTCTTCGCAAGATGCAGTGTGGTCGCAGGGACCACACAGCAAGATCCCCGACACTCCTGTCGCGGGCCATCACGTGCGGCCGTGTCGCCGGCCGTCACCATTCTCGGCTTTCTCCCGCCTTCGCGCTTTAAGGGGGGATGATGTAATGGGCCAATTGTCCCATCACATGATTGGCTGAAATGCGGATCATTATCAGCCAATGGGGTCCTTCAGTAGGATTAGGCATAAATATTACATATGTAGGACATGTAGGTTTTGGTATATTTCTTAGCAGGATAAAAGGACCCTGCAATATATTCAGTTCTGGTTTTCCCTCCAACCACGCAGGCCCTGACGTCAGCGGGACGTCAGGACAAGTGAGCGAGGCCAACCTCGCTCAAGCAAGCTTCCTCGACTGCGCACAGTGTGTACGCTGTGATAACGGGATCAATAGTCCCGTCACAACATCCGTCAAGGAAAGCGCGAGAAAAGAGAAGAAGCACAAGTACACGCAGTATGACTTCAACAAGTTTCTGGCAGTCATCAATTTCTACCGGGAAAATGGCGACATGCGCGCGACACTCACAAAGGATTTTGGCGACATCAGCACGCTGCATCACGAGTTGAAGCGCAAACTCGTGCACCGTTGGAAGCAACAGCGGGCATTGATTGCCCACAAAGCAGGGAATGTTACCACCGCGACCTAGCAGCGAGATCGTCTTCGTGGGACCCGTTGTGTGCTGCCGCAAGTAGCCGAAGATTAGTTATGTTCATAGATAAACGATGTCCATGCAGAAGGAGCGCCCATGTCACCCTTACTGCTCAAACGCAAAGCTCTTGAAATTGCCTGTGACTATGGGATCAGCGATGCTACCTTCAAGGCGTCTCACACGTGGCAATGTCGTTCCGTTCTCAAACGCATCAAGCGGAGCCGTCAGTTGCTGCAAACGCAAAGCTCTTGAAATTTCCTGTGACTATGGGATCAGCGATGCTACCTTCAAGGCGTCTCACACGTGGCAATGTCGTTCAGTTCTCAAACGCATCAAGCGGAGCCGTCAGTTGCTGCTGGCGCGGCTACATTCGCCGCGAAAGTTTGCAAGTTCGTCGCGGACCACGCAATCTCCAACGTGTACAGCGCGGGCCAAACGGCGGTCTCTTGCCGAAGAAGACCATAGACCAAAGTGGCCAGCAGACAGTGCGGGCGAAGTGCGGATCAAAAGAAAAGGAGCGTGCGACGGCAATGGACATGGCCGATTGGTGCGGCAAGCCGTGTGATCTGTTTCAGAGCTCAAGGTCAAGCCATCGTCTGTGGCGGCAACCCAGGAATGGAACGTTGCGCGGGGGCACAGTTTTGGGCGCGGCACTTGGAGCGCCATGCAACCACTTCAGGCCAAGCACTACACTCAACACCCAAGTTTACGGGAACCGCGCCGGATGGTCGAACGCGGATCTTACCGTGACTTTTCTCCGGCATCATTTTGGAACGCGTGACCAGCCCGCCAGCCTGCCAGTTTTGCTCCTTCTCGAGGCTGGTCACTGGACAGACTCCGTCCGAAACTGTGCAGCAACACTGAATGTGCATCTGATGCAAGTGCCACCTAATCTAACTTGGCGGGCCTAGACCGCTGATGTTGCGGGGAGGAAGCCTCTCAAAGATCGCCTGCGGCAGCGGTGGGTGCGTAACCTACAATCACAGTTGAGGGACGGGGATCAACGCCCAGCTGGAAATTGCGGCCACCAAGTCGTGCAGACATCGTGGCTTAGGTCGAAGATGCGTGGCGTGATCTCTGACAGACAACGCTAGTAAGTGCGGGTGTTAGCGAGGCCTGTGGTTGTAGTGGGCCTTTTGGTCCCATCACATGATTGGCTGAAATACTGGGCATTATCAGCCAATTGGGTTCTTCAGTAGGAGTAGATATAAAAATACATATGTAGGACATGTAGGTTTTGGTATATTTCTTAGTAGGATATAAGAACCCAGCAATATATTCAGTTCAGGTTTTACCGTCCGCCACGCACGTCTTACGTCAGCCACTCGTGAGGACAAGGGAGCGAGGAGGTAGCCTGGCTCAAGCAACACGCTTCCACACAGTGTAAGCAGTGGTAACAGGATTGATAGTCCCGTTACACTTGGCAGCACTTTGGAGTCCTTTCAACGACTCTTTCTTTGCGTTGCATCATGGCAACAAGCCGCAAGGTGCGCCGCCTCGAACGGCGGCGCCACAAGTGTTGGAGTCTCAATTCTCCATGAGAACTTCCCCCACCTGTCGGAGGGGAAATCGTCGGCGCTGATGCGCATGGGGAAGGCGTTGGGGGAGGCGCCAGTCAAGCACCTCTTCCGGACCATGGCTCCTGCGGAGCAGCGTGCAGCTGCTCTCAATTTCATGGAGCATGAAATTGAGCACGAGATGCGCGGTCCGGGGGCCGCGCATCACAAGAAGGCCGACGTTGTCAAGCTTGACACGTCGACTTACAGCGACTCGCTGAAGGAGCCGCTTCTGCGATGGTTTGTCGAGATCGAGACAGCCATCGCCGCGCGGGGACTCACAGACCCCGCGCTTCAAGTCGCGTATGGCATGTCCAGGCTGGCTGGACGTGCCCGTTCATGGGCCTTCTGCAAGCGTTTGGCCAAACCAAGCGCATTCTCGACTCTGCAGGAGTTCACGCGTGAACTCCAGATCGCGTTCGAGCCACCCGAAAATGAGTTTCGGGTGCGCGTCGAGTTTCTTCGTATCTGCTGTCAACCATTGTGACAGCCCCAATGGATGCCATGACACAGCTTGCTGTGTTCATGGCCGGCCTACTAAATGGTCAGGTGAAGACCATGCTCTTTCGCAAGACGCCTGCGTCGCTGGACGACGCCATCTACGCGGCGCTGCGCGAAGCGTTTGGCCTGAAGCAGTCCAACCTCAAGGGCTTCCGCGACCCACCATCGGGTCGCAATGATGGCCCGGAGCCGATGGACATTGACGCTGTCACTCTCGGACAACGCGGGGACAAGTCACGTCGTAACTTGTTCAAGATCAAGTGTTTCAGATACCAGCGCCTTGGGCATCTGGCATCAAGGTGCCGAGCACCTGCGCCGAGCAGCGGTGCTCAAGACGGTCAGTAGGTGCGGTCCGCCCTACTGACGAGCGAGAGGTGGTTGCTGCTGCAGACAGCTGCTGCCAGAGCCCCAGCGCATCGCCCGCGGTGCGCGACGTGAAGTCTGCGCAGCTTGAGAAGAGCGCAAGTGGGGTCATCTTTCTCAAGCTCAAGGTGAAAGGCGTAGAGCCGCCGCTTCGTGCGCCGTTCGACTCGGGTGCGTCGAACAACTTTGTTCCACGAAGTGCAGTGAGTCATGTTCGTTACACGACTCTCTCGAATGGTGATGGAGGCGCCTCGACTTATGTCGTGCACCTTGCTGATGGTTGAGTGATGCGGATGCCGAAGTGCGTCGCGCACCTCGACTACTCGGCATGAACCTGGATGACAGGTTCGATGTCATCCTTGGAACGCCTTGGCAGGCGAAGTACAAGCCACAAGTCGCCTGGATGAAGGGAAGAGTGGTGTCGATCAACACCACTCCAAGAGAAGCAGATCATCGGCTGATCACCGATGATCATCATTGGATGCACATGAATCACGTGCATCCCCGCGATTGGACCCCAGCGCTCGTGGTGAGGCCGAGCGCTAGCCAGAAGATGAAGCGACCGATGCAGTGGTGTCGGTCTAGAAGAAGGCAGTGCCCGGAGCCGTGACTCCGGCGCACGTCGTGAAAGCCGTTGGAGCAGTGCCCCCAACGTCCAAGTCGAAGCGTGATGCAGTGGCATCACTCAAGGAGACCCTCGAAAGAACCGATGGACGCATCGGTTCCAGCATCGCCAAGCATCTGTCGTCACGGCGGGTCCAACTCGGGTTGGACCGCAATGAAGAGCGTGAATTTGGGCGGTTTGATCCACAGTTCAAATTAAGCGTCGCAGAGAGCAACGCGTCTCTGGTCGTAGCGCGCGCGAGCAAGTCCCCACTTGCTCGTCGCACTCGTCCCAAGTCAGCGTCGGCAAGTGGCGGACACGGGAATGAGTCTGTGCAGGGCCCCGACTCTAAACTCTTCAAGTGACGAGGCCATCGCAATTATGGTGCAGGACAGCAGCGGCCGCAGCCGGCACAAGCTCCGAGTGGAAAACCAACCCTCGGAGCCAGAAGGGTTGATGGCGCTCAACGTGATGAGCGCCAAGTCCTTCCTGAGGGATCTCAAGCAAGGTGAGATCCTCCAGATCTGTGCGCTGCGCGCCACAGATCCATCAGCGTTTGGGGGCAGCACGTCCACAATGGACACGGACGTGCTGCAGGACAAGAAGACTGCGCGTGAAGAAAGATTCGAGCGCCAGTTGCTCGAATCATTGAAGGCTGAAGGGAACGCGGTGTGTTCCCTTGTCCAAGAGTTCTTGRACACCTTTCCGGACAAGGTCCCAGACACCTTGCCTCCAGATCGCGGCATCAGGCACGAGATCGATCTTGTGCCCGGAACCAAGGGTGTCAACGGTGTTCGCGTCGGTCCTGAGAAGGTCGATGCCCTTTGCTGCATGACCGGTTCCCCGGAACGTCAAGCACCTGAGGCAGTGGTTGGGTCTGGCCAACTACCTCCACAACTACGCACGAAGCTACGCGAGCCTCGTTCAGCCGTTGACGTCGCTCCTGAAAAAGGATGCGACGTGGGAGTGGAAGATCGAGGATCAAGATGCTTTCGATCAAGTGAAGAAGAGCCTTCGTGAGGCTCCGGTGTTGACCTTGCCGAATTTCGACAAGCCCTTCCACGTGGTGTGCGATGCGAGCAACTATGCCATTGGGTGTGCGCTCATGCAGATTGATGACGCGCAGCAGGAGCGCGTCATCGCGTACCAGTTCCGCCAGCTCAAACCGGCGGAACAAAATTACCCAGTGCATGACAAAGAGCTACTCGCGATGAAATACGCTCTTGTCAAGTTCCGAGTCTATCTGCTCGGAACGTCAAAGTTTGTGATCTACACAAATCACGCGTCGCTTCGAACGGCGACGCGGAGTCCGCATTTGCGTCAGCGGATGGCATGTTGGCTCTCGTTCAGCCTGGCAAGCAGAACATCCTCGCGAATGCTCTCTCTCAGTGGCCCGACTACGATCCTCGCGAGCATGGATCGTCCGAAGGCGCACCGTGATCGTGCATCCGTTGTCGTCGCTCGGAGTCGCTCGATGGAGCGACTCTCATTTCTGTCACACTCGTGTCGAGCACGTTGCGTGAGGAGATCATCGCAGCGTACCAGCATGATGCCTTTTGTCGTGCGCTGCCTGTCCGAGCCAAGCGAGACTTCACTGAAGTCTCTGGCGTCAAAGGTGAGCGCACGTTTGCATCGCTCCGCGCTCCGCGATGGCTTGCTGTCGTATCAAATCGATGCGGCCGAACAACCTAGGTGGTTGTTCCAGTGGATGAAGACTCGCGCCTTCGTCTTATTTGGGAACATCACAATGCCCCCACGAGTGGGTATATGGGGCGCGAGAAGACGTTCCTCGCGCTGGCGCGCTCGTTCCACTGGCCTCACATGTATCGGTGGGTGCGGAAGTACGTCAAGACCTGCGAGGTGTACCAGCGCGCTAAGCCAGCACCCGCCATGCGAGCGCCGTTGCGCTCGCTGCCAGTTCCGATTGTTGGAAGTCCGTGTCGATGGATTTCATCTTTGGCCTTTCGCCTGATGCTGCGCAACGCACCGGCATCCAGGTTTTCGTTAATCGGCTGAGCAAGCTGGCGCATCTTGCTCCGGTGTCGGGTCAGGTCACGTCGGAAGATGCTGCGGGCAGCTTCATGGATTTGTATTCCGCCACCACGGAATGCCTGAAGAATTGGTCTCTGACCGTGACCCGTTGTTCACGACCATGTGCAGGTGCTCCAGCATGCGTCGCATGGGAACGCGACTGCAGATGTCGACAGCAGCCCATCCAGAGACAGACGGCCAAACTGAGCGCGTCAACCTCACGCTCGAGGACGTGCTGCGTTCCTACGCCACGTTGTTCACAAGCTGGTCGGAATTCCTGCCCATGGCGGAATTCTCGTTGAATAACGCGGTGCATGCGTCAACAGTGTTGACGCCATTCTTCGTCAACTATGGTCGACACCCGCGTCTGCCAGTGTCTATTTTAGATGGTGCCTCCACTCTTGGTGGGGGAGGGTCCCAGTAACGTTTGCCTGCTGGAACAAGCGACGCTCCTGAGGATGCAGGACGTGAGGCAGTCGTGGCTGACTCCAACGACGACGCGGCCGCAGAAACTGAATCATGAACAACTGATTCCCACAACGACGGCACAAGCGACCGGCGCGACGTATCACTTGCTCAATGGCGAGAGTGACAAGTGTGTCGCTCAACGAAGACGTTGCAAGTGGAGCGGAACCACCCCCGCTCCAAGGCCAAGGAGGAGAGAACAACGAGCGCGATGGTTTCGCACCAATGCAGAAGATCAACCTGACGTCCCCAGCCGTGACGTCATTAGTGGAATCGCGTGACGCAATCATGCTAATCGTGCAAGACTCCATGGTTGAGGCCATGGATCAACAGAAAGAACGAGCAGAAGCACACAACCGCTCCAACGCAGACGTAATCCGTGTCGGTGACCTTGGCTACACATGCAGTGAGCAACTTGGGTTCCACCAAGTTGCTGCCAAGATACGTCGGGCCATTCACCGTGCTGCGTGCCAGAGGGCACGCCTACCCACTGGACATCCCGTCAGCGATGCGCTTGCACCCAACGTTTTCCATTGGCCACCTCAAGCGCTATCATCAACCCGCGCATCACTTCCAGCGCGACCAGGGTGGCTTGGTCTCCCCGTCGGTGGAGTCGCCGAACGCGTCGGCGACACGGTTGCCTTACGGTGGCGGTGCCGCACGAGGTGATGGCGGAAGAAGAGTCGGCCCGACGACAGGGGGTGGCGTCACGTGCGCGTGGTACGGTGCAGCAATCGACGGCGCCAACGGTGGCGCCGTTCCATCAGCGCTCGTCATCATTGGGGGTCCTCAAGGCCAACCCCAAGGCGTGGTCATCGACAGCGACGCAGCCATCACTGCAGCCGCAGTCGCAGCACTCGGTGCCGCTGGAGCCCGGAGTTCTGCTCGCACTTCGCGGAGCTCATTCATCAACATGTGACGCTCGCGCCGGACGCCTTCGACATGCGCCTGCGTCGTTCGCAGCGTCTCCGCCATCCTCGCGACCTCGTCAGCCGTCTGTCGGCAAACCGCCTCGATTCGTTCTAAACGCGCCACCTCCGTTGGTTGATGCGACGCGGCACCGACGCTGGATTGTCGCTCAGCTCGTGGACCACCAAATCCGCCTGTCGTCAGCTTGCCGGGGAAAGCACCGTGCCTCGGAACGCTTCTATCGCGTCCGATGGCTGGGGAATCCTGCAGATCAGGATACATGGGAGCCACGTCGTGATCTGGCTCGCGACGTTCCGGACGTACTACTCGCGTATTAGCATCGGCAGCATCTTCAAAACGACGAATAGGTGTCGGGCGCTGTGCGCGATACTCCCACAAGATCCCATCGATTCTCTCAATCCGTCGAGACTCCTCATCGTCCAGCGGCGCACGGCGCGACTTTGCTCCCAATCGTCATGCGTGGGACGCATGGCCGCATAACTCACGCACCCAGGGCAATGGGTGCAGCGCAAGCAGGAATAACAAGGGCGTCGGTTTCGTGCGCAGACGCGGTGGACTTCGTCTTGCACTGCTGTGAGCGAGTACAAGGACCGATCGCGCTGCCGACGCTCGGTGGTGACTCCGATTGAAGCACGGTTGCAGAGGACGACGAAAGGCGTTCCAAGCTTGTCGGAGCGCCAACGTATGAAGATGCGTCTATGTACGTCAGCATCGACGCTGTCACGATCATGAAGGAGGCGGCGATCCCAGGCGTCCACCTCGGGGTAGCTTGAGTCAAGTTGGTTGCGTCGCGGCGGGCTCACGTCGCGGCGGGCTCACGTCGCGACGCTGGGCTGGCACTTCACACCGGTCTTCGTCGCCTTCGTCTTCAGCGTGTCTGAGTCGCTCGAATGTTCGATAGCGATTCTCGTCGAGGATGGTCCACAGACCACCTCCCCCAAGTTCATCCACCAAGTCCAGCGTGACGATGAGAGATCGCTCGTCACGCATCAGCCGCTCGTAGTCGCAAATGACGCGCATTTCCCGTCGGTTGCTTCTCCGATTTCCTGGATCGCTCGATGCAAGCGCGATCCCCGCACGTTACAACTCCAGGCACCTTCGCGCCCAAGCTGGAAGGTGCACAAGTCGCGGAATTCCCGCTCGGTGAGCGACTCCGTGTACTCATCGTCGATCTTCGCTTGGAACCAACTCGGGGTTGGTTCAAACTCGTCCTGTGCGCAGCAGCACGTGTGCGCTGTCGCCTCGCTTCAAGAATGCAGTGCGGTCTCAACGACCCCACTGCCACACACCAGTTGCGCAAGTTGAGTGCCATCACGGCCTCGCTTTCTGCGCCATCCTCGGCCACCTCCGTGACTCGCACTTTAAGAGGGGGTGATTTAATGGGCCATTTGGTACCATCACATGATTGGCTGAAATGCTGGGCATTATCAGCCAATGAGGTTCTTTAGTACGCGTATATTACATATGTAGGGCATGTAGTTTTTGGTATATTTCTTAGTAGGATATAAGAACCCAACAATATATTCAGTTCAGGTTTTACCGTCCGCCACGCACGTCTTATGTCAGCCACTCGTGCGGACAAGGGAGCGAGGAGGTAGCCTCGCTCACGCAACACGCTTCCTCGAGTTGCACAGAGTGTAAGCTGTGGTAACGGGATTACCACGTAAACATAAAGGCACTAATCAACCATTTTGGGTTTTTGTAAAAATCGTCTGTTTGATTGACCGTGGCAAAATCGTACTTGATCGAGAACGCCAAAACGGAGTTTGTCGAAAATGAGCGACAGCGAGAGCGTTGAATGGCGGTCGTGCTCAAGCGGCAACGAGTCTGATGACGCAGAGATAGATGAAGCTGTGGAAGAGGAGAAAGTAGAAGAGCATGCATCCGCAAAGCGCCAATCCGACGACTAAGAAGAAGTGAGCGAAGACGAAGACGCTGTGTCAACGCCGGACGCGATCACGGACGAAGTGTAGCGTGCCAAAGTAACTGCGGTCATTGGAGATGATCCTTGTTCTAACAGCTGTCTTCAAGGCAAAGCCACAGAGCTCGAGCACTTTTTCAGTCATTTCAGCAAATGGATTCAAAGGCACGCAAGATAAGCATGATGTCGGTTTTGGCTGTGCTGCGTCATTGTGAGTCGGCTGCCGGGAAGCGAAAGCGCAGCGCCGGAGAGCGCCAGAGGTATCAATATCATGTCCCGCTGGTTGGTGAAGTATGCAAAGAGAGCTTTCGTCGTTACTATGATGTCTCCGCGCGGACGGTTGCTCGATTCCGGAAAGACATTGAAAACGGGCATTTTAACGTCCGCGAACACGGCAACAGGCAACAGTCGTCTGGTTTCAAACGTTCGCAGCAGGTTTTGGCGAGCCTGTACCTGTCTGATTCGCGCACAGGAGACTCGCAACGGCAAGATTTACAAGACAACGACCTTGGAGCTTCACGGAATGCTCCCCAGCTATCTTACCTGGAAGCGCCTTCACCAAGAAGTGGTGACGCAATGGACGAACGAGGATGCCTCCTCGTGTGACCCATCAGAAGCGTCGTTTTGGAAGCGGCTCCAGGCAAAATGCCCGGAAATCCAGATTCGCACGTCACGAGACCGTGCCTGCGACGTCTGCGCCGTGTCCGCAAACAAGGTGAAATCCTTGACATCGGAAGGCGAGCCGAGACTCAGCGAGACCCCCTTAGAGTTGACGGACACGATGGAGCTTATCGGCGGACACACTAAAGTTGCGAAAGCTATGAGGTACAATTGTCGCCAAATTGTTTTGCGACTGGCAGATAAGAGCCAAATTGATTTACCGGTGGTTAAGTGTCAATTTGTTTTACGGTGTTGCAGGGTGCGATATCGGGACGACAGCGCGACGGCAAGTGACGCTGACGTTGTTCTCACGATGGACTACGCTCAGAACGTGGCCCTTCCTTATATCGTGGCGACACCAGCGCAGTGGTTTTCACTGTGGTCGGTCTCGATATTTGGTATCTACGACGCAGGCCTGCAACAGCAATCCAACTACGTCTACACAGAGCGAAAGGCTRGTAAGGGTCCGAACGAAGTGATCCGCATGTTGACTTACTACCAACGCCTTGAAGGTGGAACTGACAAGTCCCTCATGGTGTACGCTGACAACTGTGGGGGGCAAAACAAGAACAACTTCGTCGTGAAGTTCTTTTTGCTTCTAAGCCATGCGGGATTTTTGAGAACGTTGATCGGAAATTCTTTGTCCGCGGCCACACGAAGGATTCGTGCGACCGCGGGTTTGGAAACCTAAAACGCAAGCTACTACGAAATGATTGCTGGACACTAAAGGAGCTCGTCGAGGTCCTTGACAGTGGGTCGACAGATAGCAACACGATACTTTTTAAAGAAGACGACGCCACGTTTTACGACTACAAGGATGCATTGAATGAGCTTTACAGGAATTTGCCTGCTATCCAACAGTTCCAAATGTTCTTGTCGTCGCGCGATAATCTAGGAGTGGCCATTTGTGGTAGTAGCCCACATGGAACGCGCCTGAGTATGACCTACGACGTGTCCATAATTGCATCCGTGTCGACGCGGACCGAGCGCGACAGCTCTTCAACGATGTCAAGGAACTGGCCAAGCCAACACTCAACGCCGAGAAAGTATGTGATCTTTACAACAAGATGCTACCGTACGTTCCCATTGAACATCATGGAGACTCTCTCTACGCTGCACCTTCGGCGGAACAGCAGGCACAAGCATCGACAACGAAGAAGTCTCGTCGTAAGTCCAACAGGAGGGGAGCTCAGTAATCAAATTGGCGCTTATCGACACTTTCGTCAACGTGTCAAAAATGCTGTCAAAAATTACATGAGAACGTTGTTCTCTGCAGTTTTTCTTAACTCACCCTGCGCCGAGCTTATCGCCGATTTTCCACGAGCATTTTCTATTGCTACTATGGAAGCCACGGAATTAACCTTACTGCGAGTCGGCCAATCAAATTCGTATGTGATGGCTTGAAGCCTAACCACGATTCTCAACGATAAGTGAGATCAGCCCTCTGAAGTCTATTCACGAATTGCTTGGTCGGTGATCACATATTCGTGGCTAGAGCAGTTTGTCAAGAAATAACGGAAGTGCTTGCAATGCACTTTGCGCTATTGTTGTGGGAACACGGCCAGTCAATTCCAATTCCGTTACCCCGCAGGAAGGAAGCAACAAGCCACTGAGCAAACATGTCCGAAGAGTATGTCGTTGAGCGTATTGTTGGCGTGAAGAGAGTGAAGCAAGGAAGGAAGCGCCACTGCACCAAGTACCAAGTGAAGTGGGAGGGCTATGATGAGCTGACGTGGGAGCCCGCTTCCAATCTCACCAACTGCCAGCCGAAGATCGACGAGTTCCTGGCGCAACAAGCTCGCGTGACGACATCACGGGCACGGGTGGGGTGATCTCATCGTGAAGTGAAAATGGGGTGATCTCATCGTGAAGTGAAAATGGTGTAGTGCAATACTTCAAGTGGAAATGTTGTAGTACAATGCTAAGTCACGGCCTCACGAAATGCGCAAGTGTTGTGTGCAGCGCGGTTGGTCTTATGTGCCCGACCAACCAGAAATGGGTGGTTTGTATGGGATGTGTGTCTTCGTGGCCTGCGTTTGCGGCTTGCACGGCATGCTCGAGATCAGTTGGTTAAAAATGTGAAACGGTAGCACCTGATTCGATGAAATGACCTCAGAACATGGTGGTTCTAACCTTTTCGGCGGCGCTGTATCCGACCCTTCCTCCGTCACCCATATGAGACCACGTAGAACATAAAGATACCAATGCGCCATTTCACTTTTCCGAAAAATACGCGCGTTTGATTGACGGTTTGAAAATCGCACCTAAGCGCGATCTTGCTCAAAATCGCCTGAGAGCGCTTGTCGAAAATAAGATGGCTGGAAGTGACGAGGAAACGAAAGCCGCTCCGGCTGAAGAAGAAGAAACCATTGAGTGGGCTCTTCCGGACGACTACGACGACGACGACGACGACGACGACGACGCCAGTGAGGGAGAAGTGTCCGCGGAGGAAGCCTCAGACGATGATTTGGCCTCCGAAGAGGTGGATTCGCCCACGCCGCCCAGCATGGCGGATGATAGCGATGGTGGAGCGTCACTGCACGACAGGGTGACCAAAGCAATCCACGCAGACAAGTGTGACCGTAAGTGCCTGGCCGGAAAAGCCGCCGAGCTCGAACAATTCTTTCGGTCGCATGCTGCCCTCGAGCCCTCAGAGCGCAAAGTGAGTGTCTTTACAGCGTTGGCACTGCGGCGCCATTGTGAAGGTGCTGCCGGCAAGCGCAAGCGCGGTAAAGGTGAGCGCGTGAAGTATCAATATCACTTGCCACTCGTTGGAGAAGTGTGTCGCGACGTCTTCGCCGAGTGCTATGGGTACGGCACTGCCTCGATAGCTCGGTACCGCAAACGAATTGAGTCAGGCTGGTTCAGTCCCAAAGACCACGGCAACGCTGGTAACACGAGTGCGAAGCGTCTGGACAAGAAGAAGATTGTTGCGTGGTTCAGAGAGTTCGCAGAAGCTGTCGGGGAAGTCGCCCCAGTCCGTGTGCGCACGCAACGCACGGAGAATGGCAAGGTGATCAAGGCAACTACAACCAAGAACAACAGGTTGCTGCCGTGCTATTTTACTTGGGAGAGACTTCGGCAAGAAATGGCGCTTGCTTGGAAGATGCAAGACCCACCAGACACGAACGTGCCGTCGGAAGCGGCGTTCCGGCGTCTCCTACAAGCTAAATGCCCCGACATTGGCATTCGCAGCCCGCGCCGCCACGTGTGCGACACATGCGCGATCTACACCAATCAGCTTCGCGCGTCGCCATCGCCTGACGTTTCAGAGCTTCTTGGACAGCACACCGAGCAAGCAAGAATGATGAGGTATGTTAGAGTCAAATTGAATTGCGCGACGGCGGAAAGTATCAAATTGATGTGCGYGATGGCGGAAAGTATCAAATTGACTCACGTGATYGTGCGATTGCAGACTTGCATACAAGGAAGACAGCGCTAGCGCAAGCAGTGATCATCTAGTGCTGACGATGGATTATGCTCAGAATATGGCGCTTCCGCACGTCGCCGAAACCCCTGCGCAATGGTATTTCCTGTCGCKGGTGTCAGTCTCCGTGTTTGGGATCCACAGCGCGCATGCAGCCGAGCAAGCCAACTACGTGTACACTGAGCGTCMAGGCGGCAAAGGACCGAACGAGATTATCAGCATGCTCTTCCACTACCTCGACATTGACGAACCGAGCGACAASACCCTCACAGTGTACGCCGACAACTGTGGGGGTCAGAACAAGAATAACTTTGTTCTGAAGTTTCTGTTGTTGTTGGCACACGTTGGCTATTTCAAGCGTGTCAGCTACAAATTCTTTGTGCGTGGGCACACGAAAAACGCCTGCGATCGAGGCTTCGGCGATCTGAAGCGCAAGTTTATTCGGCACGACTGCTGGAATGTGGATGGATTATGCGAGTTGCTCGACTCCGCATCGTGTGGGTCACGTACCGTGCTCTACGAAGGAGAGGATCATCGCTTTGGGGCCTACAAGGATGTACTAAATGAGCTGAAACAAGAATTTGCCAGGAATCCTGCAATTCCAGATCTTCGCTATGTCGCGCGACCAGCCGGGTGTGATCACTTGCCAGAAATCCCCAGACAGCAACGCCGTTACGCATGACGTTCGCAGGTGCTACGACGGAGTTAAAGTCACTGCTGAACGGGCGGAGGCTCTTTTTGAAACTGTGACTCATTTGCCGTTGCCCGCTGCCAATCCTGAGAAGGTATGCGATCTGCGCAAGAAGGTCCTGCCGTATGTGCCTGAAGAATTCCAAGATGATGTGCTGTACGCGTTGCCAAGCGCCGAGCAAGTGCAGCAATCCGCCGAGATCAAGCGTGCTCGAGTTGCTCGCAGGAAGGCCAAAGCCAACGCTAGCGGTTAGCTTGCCGTGTTTCATTTTGATATCTGTCCGCCCACCCGGCCATGGTCGAATTTCATTTTGATACTTATCCACCAACTTGTCGAACTCATTTTCGACGTCAAAAATGACTTTAAAATTTTTTTTCGTGTGTTGCTTTGCGTTTTTTACTCAGTTGTCAGGCGCTTTTTAGCGTTGTTTTACGCCCAATCGACGCAGCTCGCAAAAATACCCCAGATTGACCAAAACCCCAAAAATGAGATACGACAATTTTTTGGGAGGTACGACGGGAAAGTGATGACCGCTCAGCCCACAGACAAGTTGTGGAGAACCTGAAGACATGTGCAGGAAGCCGAAATAGCGGTGTATCTAACGGACGCGCTAAACCCCGATTCGTACTTTGGTTGACTAGAATCTTTATGTTGTACGTGGTCTCATATCATAACCAATTCTTGTGTAGACCACACTGTCACCCCTATCGTAACCACTTGAGGGAGGCGTGCGACTATCACTCATATCATAACCAGCCCGAAGACGCTTTTCACTGTCACCATATCATAGCCAGCCAGACAGAGCTAAATTTTGCCAAAGTCTTTCGGGAATAGCCGGCCATAATGGAGCAAATGGGCATCAACTTCACGAGCATCTTGCAACATGACGACGATTCACTCTGCCACAAGAGCTACAAGCCAGGCACGTGCCGTGTCGGGCAGGTGAACATGCTGCCGGCGTCCCAGTGAGAGCTGTGAATGTTGTCCGCGTTGGTGTCGTGTCGAAATTGATGTCTGTCGTCTGTCGGAGGGTACCACAGAACCGGAGGTATCATTTTTAACAAAAGCGATCGTACAGTGCTGACAGACGCACGAATGCATCAGTGTGGACGGCGACTTTTGCACGGCTCAAGGCGCCGCTGCAGGTCGTGGAACTGGCCATCGAGGGCATGAACTGCCTGTCTGCGTGCTTGCATTGTGGTTGCTGCGCTTGGTGCCTGTTCATCAGACGGAAATGTCGCCCGAAGCAAAGGTTGCTCGACCGGCGTGTTGCTCGAACTATCTAGAATGGGCGGGTTTATGATGTACGATTCGGAGATTGAGATTTCATTCGAACATAGTTGAACACAAGGGCTGACAACAGGACACGATACGCGTGAGTCATGATTTATAGACACCTACTGTTGATGCCCACATCCTTGACAAAAAATTTGGATGTGCCGAGAACTTCCAAATGTTACCAGTGTGTCGATGGGTGGGAATAATATTCCTACCCATATTATGATAATGGGATGCAATACATTGAAACGACTGCGAATATTCAACTAATCACATCGTGCCAGATGCAAATATTTAACCAATCACCGAGTGAGAGGTCGGGTGACCGTCTCAATTCATGAATGACACGACCCGGAAGTAATTGATACGAGGGGGCACATGCTGCATGTGGGGCTCAGCCGCGTGTACCACGAGGTGGGCATCACTAAACTGCGAAAGCTGGTTGCGGTCGCGCATCAACTGACCAACGCCACACATCTTGTGGGAAGATAAACCCACTTCGCATCTCAACATGGGTGGCTTTCGCTGGCCGTCGGATGTGCAGTCATGCGCAGTCCGTACTACAGTACGAGGCTCGTATATGGGCTCGTAGAACGAGCCCATTGCAATTGAACGGTCGCATCAAACCTGGCTCAACGTGCAAATGAAATCGTTGCATCGAGATTGAAACATGTGCATCGATAGAGGGGACAGGCACAGCAGGTGGTTGCTCTTTCCATAACAAACAGTCGCTCAACACATTCATCAGCACCAGCAGGCTCAACGTCATCGACATCGAGGTCTTCAAATCCAATTTCGCCGACACAAGCACGCAGTGCCAGCATGAACAACACGTCGACCAACCCAGCGATAAAGACCAACATGGCAGCACCACATGCACAACCAGGACCGACCCCGGAAGCCGCGTTCGTCGTGCAAATGGAGGGCGATTCGAAGCCGACTGTAGATGCTTCAGGCATCAGCGTTGGCGTGTGGGGAGCAGCTTTTTGTGGCTGTTTCACGCACATGGTGCCCAACTGCTGCATGGTGACGTTCGTGCCGTGTGTGTCGATGGCGCAGATCTCGTCCCGCATGGGGCTGGCGACGTATTCGAAGGCATTGTTGTTCTACGGTGCACTCTGGGTGATTAGCGGTGGGCTACAGCTCGTTGATTTCCTCGCCAGCGTTAATCACTACGAAATCGACAGCAACAACGATCGCATTAAATATCTCCTCGAAGTCAACGGCACAAATGCTGGTAACGATATCCCCCAAGTCAACACCAAGAATGATCGCTTGCTCCGCATCACGCCTTGGAACGGCCTGGCGTGGGCCGTGACCATGGTATTCGTGCTTGCCATCTGGCATGTTCGAGGCAAGATCCGCCAGCGCTTTAACATTCCCGGGAGCTGCCTGGGCGATTGTTGTGCGACGTGTTGGTGCTCGTGTTGCGTGATTGCGCAGATGGCAACGCATGTCAAGAGCTACAAGCCAGGCACTTGCGACTTTGGTCCCGTGGACACGCTGCCAGCGTTCCAGTGAGTTTACTGTGATCCGTCCAATCATTTTGCAACAGTGTGAAGATGTGAAATATCCTGTACACATCATTCCCTTAAGAACAAACCGGATTGGAGATGTTTCATGTGATAATGTAAATGTGAATTGACCTACTTCATCGTATGATATAATAAGGGATAGTACTTGAAATTGGTGAATGACCTCTCAGTTCTTTGTTGCGTTGCGCTTGAAGCAGGGGAGTGGGGCTAAGTTCGGCATGCTATCCATCGCAGAGAGTGCCTCCAAGTACTCATCGTTTGCGCGCATCCACGTGAGGTCGACGAGGCCCTCGTAGAACGAACCTTTCGTGTCAGCCGGGTTGTACGCGTACAAGCTTTCCGGGTTAAGCGACCACACAAAGCCGCCGGCATAGCCTTCCGTCGACGTCATTACCTTGATCGTGTAATCCGTGCAGCGTTTTGCAGTCTTCTTTGGGTGCTTGTCTTCGGCATACAAACCACCAAATTCACCAAGCACGAGAGCGGGGCTCGACGACGAAGCCAAGAAACCGAACATGTCCTTCATCGTTGACTCGACTCTTGCAAACAACGTATCGTCGTCCAGCTCCACGTATTTGGTCAACACGCCATCGTCACCTGCAGTTGAGCTCTTGTACAAGTATGGCTGCGGGTAGACAGCAGGTGTGTAGTAGTGTGGCGCCCAGACAAGTTTATCTTCGACAGTGAACTCGACTGGTGCTTTCTTGGCACCCTGTAAGCCACCGCCGTACCAATCACCGTACTCGAACGTATCACCATTCACCGTAAGCGAGTGACGTCCATTGATGCCCTCAACAAAGCCCATCCAGCGGTCGCATCCCTTGAACATACGGTTGGCAATGCGCTGCGCTCCATCGCGAAAGTCCGTGTCTGATCCGTCGCCCCAGGTGGCACCAAATGGCTCGTTCTTGATGTCGATCCCGAGGATGTTCCAGTAGTCTTCCGTGCACAGCTTCGAAGTCAGGGTGTCAATGGCCCCGAGGAACTCTTTCTCCGTCAGTACGCCAGATTGGAACCAAACTTTTCCAGCCGTGTCGGCTGTCAGTGTGTGCATGCTGATCAACACACCGATCTTGCGGAACTGAAGCGCAGACACGATGCTCTGCAGTAACCCGAGGTAGCTGTCGACGGAGATTGTTGGATTAGTTTGGCTGTTGATGAGTTTGGTGTTGGGTTTCTTGTTGTCCAGGATGGCGGAAACCATCACAGGAAGACGCACGGCATTGAACTTGTTCTCAGACAGGAACTCAACAATGTGGTCCTGTGTATCAAGCAAGACATTAGTAACCAGCCCTCAGCCACGATTGCAGCGGCAGCGAGAAGAGACGTACTGCAGTGGTTCCATTGTTGTCGTTGTCCCACATCCCGTATGGAATGCGCTCAC
>NSDO01000224.1:0-117765 GCA_002286825.1 Lagenidium giganteum | reverse complement strand
CCACAGACAAGTTGTGGAGAACCTGAAGACATGTGCAGGAAGCCGAAATAGCGGTGTATCTAACGGACGCGCTAAACCCCGATTCGTACTTTGGTTGACTAGAATCTTTATGTTGTACGTGGTCTCATATTTGAATTTGGCCGCTGGCTTGGATACGTAAATTACAGTCCATGACAATAATTTAGGTACGACACTAAATTTGGTAAGACTCTAAATGCGGTGATCACTGTAGTGAGGCTGTTGTGACACACATGCTGGCTGAGTGTTCGTCCCTGGAGCGCTGGTTCAGTGGAGACACAATAAGCAGTGTGTTCACGACTGTGTTCACAGGGGTTTTCCCTCAGATGAGATTTTTCTCTCGTGGCGGCACCCTTTAGAAATAGATTAGCGTCGACCCGGATGAGCCGGTTAAGCACTCTCTCTCATTTACGAGATTCTCCCCTTGCGTCCCAAGACTGTCACTGCACCCGAGAGGGTCAACGGTGTTTCCTCTGTCACTCCGACAAAGCTACGTTGAGTAACAAGCAAAGGTGAGGTGAGGTGTGAACATGTCCACAGTCACCCACTCTACTAATGACTAAGTACTACTAGTAGCTAAAGGCGTCGAACGTTAATACTTCCTATCCCCGGGGGGTTTGGCCAACATGGTGGAATTGGCGTTATCAGGGGGATGAACCGGTATCAGATTCGAAAACCGGTGCAGCAGGCACTTCAAGTGCAGCGGTGCCGCTGTTGACCGTTCAGGTCCGCTAACTGGTGGCAGCAGCGACGATAACGGTCGTGGCTGGTGGCAGCAGCAAACGAACCTGCTGAAACGGAAGCAGCAGACGCGACGGCCGCAACGTCACAGGCTCGAAGCACGCCACACACACGCATAGAGGCACACTCAGCGACACACACTGCCGGACCGCACACAGCAACCGGCGAACAGCTCACTCACTCATTCGCCCCCGCTCGCCCGCTCGACCGAGCTCAGCAACCAAGCACAGCATGACCGTCCTGCGCCAACTCCTGCGCCGCAGCGCCGCCGCCGTCGCCACGGCCTCGGCCGGGCGTGCGCGACCATCGCCATCGCTGCTGGCGGCGCGTTCCCTGTCGACGCAGCAGCGCTGCAACCCATCGCTCGTCGTGTTTGACAAGGACGGCACCCTCATCGACTTCAACCTCATGTGGGGCGGCTGGGTGGAGTCCCAGGCGTGGAAGGTGGAGATGACGACCGGGCTGCCTGTGCGAGAAAAACTGTTCGACGCCATGGGCTACGACTGGATCCGCCGCTCCATCCGCAGCAAGGGCGCGCTGTGCTGCACGCCCATGGGCGAGCTCTACAAGCTGGCCGTCCGCGTGCTCGTGACCGAAGGCATGGCGGCCGAGCAGGCCGAGGTTGTCATCAAGCAGTGCTGGAGCATGCCTGACCCAGTGCTCACGAGCCGTCCGCTCGGTGACCTCGGCGGGCTCTTCCGCACCATCAAGCTCATGGACATGAAGATCGCGGTGTGCACGACGGACGACCGTCAGCCGACCATCGACACGCTCAAGCACCTGCAGATCTTCGACATGGTCGACGCCCTGGCGTGCGGTGACGACGGCCTGCCCGCCAAGCCTGCGCCGGAGCAGATCTGGACGATCTGCCAGCACCTCGGTATTGAGCCGCACAACACCATCATGGTGGGCGACACGTCGACCGACATGAACCTCGGTCGCAACGCCGGCTGCGGTCTATCTATTGGTGTGCTAGGCGGTGCGTCGTCGTTGGAAGACCTGGCGACTGATGCCGACATCCTCGTGCCAAGCATCGACAAGGTCGTTAAAGTATTGTTCCAGTATGGCCAACAGGCCACGCGCCATGGCGCTCGCGACGTGTAGAAGTCGTAGGGTGCCATTTGCATTCGTATGTACATGCCAGACGCTTATCCATGCAATCAACAGCATCAAAAACCACCGTCCTTAGTCCAACCGAACTGCCACATCATCGATTTGAAAGTGTTGTAGGCTGAGTGAGAGGCATGAGGATGACGGCGAGATTGTCCAGACTGCCGCGAGCGTAAGCCTCGACCGTTAATTGCTCGGCGATGGCGTCCCATGTGATGGCATCTGCGTGCTTGTTGTCCCTCTGTGTGGCCTGGAGATGCACGTGCTGCGTGATGAATCGCGCCACGTCATCCGGCGTCATCACTTCCCACAGTCCATCGCTTGCAACCACGAGCACACTGTCGTCAGTGCCGTCGCCGGCCATCGCGTCGTAGTGAAACGTGGCAATGGACGGCTCTGCCGTCACGTATTGCCGCAAGTGCTGGTCGCCAATGCTTCGGGACACGGCCAACTGGCCAACCACGCGCCAGAGCCCTGCGAAGCTCACAAAGCCGCCGCTTGACTCGATGCGCGCGCGTTCGTCGGATACGTTGGGCCAGTGATCCGTCGTCACTACCGTCGGCGTGACATTATTGTCTGGTTTAGTAGTCGATGTTGTTGTCGGGACTAGGATTGCGGTCGAGTCGCCAACGTTGGCAGTCAGCACGCGCTGCTCCGCCTCAAACACGAGCACGACTGTGAGGGTGGAGCCTGAGAAGTCCACTTGTGGCTGTTGCTCAACCTGCAGCGATGCAAGGAACGAGTTGTGCAGCTCGATGAATGTTTGCCGAAGCGCCACTCGCTCCGCAAACGCGCGTTTGTCGTCGCTCGTGCTGTTAGCCAAGGCCGTCGTCAAATGGCGCACCAAGAGGTCGAACAAATGTGTGTGCACGTGCTGTGCCGCGCCGACGCCCAAGTGTCCGTCCATGACCGCCAGCATGGAAAATCCGAGTTCGTCGTGCCTCCTCACCAGCACCAGGTCCTCCATGTACTTCTTCTTGCCTTGGAACAGCGCGACACCAACGCGACGACCGTCCAGTTCGGTTGTTGCAGCAGCGGCAGCCGCCACTGACTGCGTGTGAACGGCACGACGAAGGGCGCTGCCATCGAACTGGCAGAAATCTGATCCAGCTTTCCTGGCGTGCTGGCGCGTGTGCATGTTCTGCTCGCACGCTCCGATGGTGCTAAAGCGGCGGTGGCACTGCGGGCACTCGAACTCGGTCGGCAATTCGTAGCGCTCCTTGACGATGAACGCCATCTCCTGCTCGCGCTGCTCCTCGGCCGCCAAGTACGCTTCGTGGACGTCTAGCTCGGCCTGTGTGGCAAAGCTCCTGCCTGAGCGCTGGCAGACGAACGGACCACGGAAGAACGCGTGGTTGAGGGCGTCTCTGGCTGAGATGCGATGGCTAGGCGTCCACTGTAGCAGCTTCCACATGAGGTCGAGCGCCCACGGATCGGCCAGGCCCTGGCGCAGCGGATCGCGCTCGATGATAGTGAGATTGAAGCGACCAAAGTGGCAGCCATCGCTCACGAGCGCGTACTCGTCCCACAGTGCATGCAGCTGGCCTGGTAAGGGCTGAAAGATGCAGAATTCTTTGGTCAGTACGTGCAACAGATAGCTCTTGAGGCGAACGCGCTCTTCCTTCTGACGGAGCTGGGCGTCGAGCTTAGCTCGCGCCCGAGACGAGATCATGAACACCTGCGGCGATCCAAGCACCATCTCGAGGAACACGACGCCGACGGACCACAGGTCGTACGTCCATGGCTGCGCTAGGTCGTACGGCTGACCGCTGTCACTGAACAGCACTTCGGGCGGTTGGTACTCTCGTGTTTCCTCGGCCTGCGTTGGTCCTGGGGCGTCGTACCAGTGCTCGAGCGTGTCGGCGTCAACGGCCGAGCCAAAGTCTGCCAGTTTGACGAGCGGCGGCTGCGTGGGGTCGTTGTGCAGATGCAGGAGGATGTTAGACGGCTTGATGTCGCGGTGCGTGATTCCGCGGTCGTGCAGCGCTGCCACGGCTTCGAGTAGCTGCCGCATGATCTCTCGCAGCACGGCTTCGCCTGCAGCGCTGCCACGCAGTTGATGCCAGAACGCCGATGGCTCGAAGATGACCGCCGAGTGCGCTGACTCGGTCTTGGTGTACAGATACTTGCGCAGCGAGATGCCTTCGTCGTAGAACACGAGCCAGAGCTCCTGGTGTGCCGCAGCGACGGTGTCGGCACCGGCCGAGTCGAGGGCTGGGAAGACAAACGACGGCGACGTGGACGGCGTGGGTGCCGCCGTCATTGTTGCTGTAGTAATGGTAGTCGTGGTCGTGGCGAGCGAGTCGTTCGTGTGGCTGAAGAAGGACTCGACGAAGCGCGCGACGTGGCGCTCGCCCTGCAGCAGCGTGCCGAAGCGAGCCTCGCGCAGCCCCATGCGCAGCATGCTGGCGCCCAGTTCGACGAACAATCTCTTGAGCACGAAGCGCTGTTCGCGACCGTCGGCGTGCACGCGCGTAGCACGCCATACTTCGCCGTGGCTGCCGGCGTCGAACTTCTTGCGCAGCCGATAGTTGGCGTTGACGTAGATCAATTCGGCTTCCTCCTCGAGCACGCACTGCAGGCACAAACACAGACACAGGAACCACAGTCATAGCCCACGGCGTCAGCGTCACACTGCAATCGCAACACACCGAACGCCATCGTGCACACGTGCCTGGTACTCGAGCGAAGGTCCGTCAAGCGGTGGAGACGGCAGAGCGGCGTCGGGCGTGGCAGTGCCAGCGCCGAACGCACTGCACGTCCCGACTGACGGCTCATCGTAGCGCACCACGACGTCCATGGCCTGCGGCTCATGGTATTCGCGCTCGCGCTGCTGGTGGTTGCACACGCCCAGCAGCGCCGTGCGTTCCACCAATTCGTAGCCGTGCACGTGCGCTCCAGGCCGCAGCGCCACGGCATTGCTGCTGCTACCAGCTCCGACGCCGTCATATCCATCGCGACTGCCACTGGTCGTGAGCTGTCCGCGCCAGGCGCGATCTGCGAGCAACTGCTGGTCTTGTGCTCCATCGCGGAAAGCAGCGCAGAGGATCACGACGAGCGGCGCCAGCAGGCGACGCACAGAGGGCGCACGCCCTGGAGATCGACAGCGGCGTTGTTGCGGCTTGACGCGGGGGCTGCATGCAGCGGAGCAAACGCGTCGGATGGCGCACATGCGGAGCGACGCTGCGGGGGGCGAGGGATGATCGGGTTGGGACTGAGAGAGGAGGGGGCGTTCTATTACTTTATGGCGTTGCGTCGCCTGCGTGCGTGGCCACGCCTGGGCGTGCAGCAGCGCAATATCCATGATCCCGACGACATGAATCCGCACGCACGCGCAAGAGCAGGACCGAGCGAGCGAGCGACCCGCATCACGTGCGCTCGCCGCTCGCTTGACCTGGTTGTCGACCAAAACTTTGTTCCAGACACTCACATTCTAAAAAGCCATTGCTGCAGATGCCTGCGGTTCCTCTACGACACAGCCACGGGCGCAGCCTCTTCCAGAGGATCGCTCATGATGCCTCCGTCCGAGCAAGAGCTGCTCGTGGACGACGTCGCCGTCGTCTCTGCACCTGACGCCTCTAGAGCGTTCTCGGCCGCTGCTTTTGCGGTCGTGTCGTCTTCATTGTCCTTTTCCGTATCCACTGAGCTTGGTGCTGGGTCTGCTGTTGCGTCTGATGCATTCTCTGCCGCCGGCTCTGGCGCTGGGGTTGATGCTTCTACGTCTACCGTTGATGGTACAGCCGCGTCCGGCGACATCTCCGCCTCGTCGCCTGCTGACTTGGGCGACTGATCGCTCTGGGCACTGGACGGCGATGGCGGGCCTTCGGCGTCGTAGCCCATGTTGTAATACACCGTGTACGTGTCTTGCGCGCGCTGCTGGATGATTGTGTTCCAGTGGTTGTGCATAGCCGATCGCAGATACGGCTTGATGATGTCGAACATGCTCTGCGCTAGCTTTTCGTATTCGTTCATGACGCGCAGGCATGATGGCGACGTCCAGCACGCAATGGCGCGTTCGGCCACCTGGAACTGGTCACTTGTCATGCAGCGCCCCAGGCGTCGGGCTAGCTTGGCCGAGATGTGGTCGAAATCCGATTCCGCCAGCACGTGCTCCATCAGTTCTTCAAGCTCCACGACGAAGATCACTTCCTTGAACGAATTGCCCACAGGCCAGTACTTGAGCAGGCCCCTGACGATGGGCGTGAATAGCGAGTGGTCCTTCGACACGTACTGGATCATGCAATACGCCAATTGCTGGTGGTACGAGATGAATGCAGGCGTCGAGTGCAGCGGAATGAGTGCACGCTCGAGCAGAACGACGTGTTCCTGCTTGATTGGGCAGGCAAAGCCGTTGACAATGCTGCCGAGGATTTCCAGCAGCTCCGATACGCCGTAGTGGTTCGCGCCTTCATAAATATACTCGTAGAAGCTGTGAGCAATTTCTTTGCGGATGGCGGATCGGCGCTGGGTGAGTTTATAGTACAGGCGGTGCAGCACTCCTTTCAGCACTTGGCGCTCCTTGAACGACGGCGTCTTGAACAGCGTCACGAGCTGCGCCACGAAGCGCAGCGAATAGAACTCCTTGCGCGTCTGTTTCTCTACCTTGTCGATGTATTCGATGGCCTTGAGCAGCAGGTCGTAGCACGAGGACAGGATCCCCCAGTTCTGTTCTTCCGTCGTGTATTCCGAGTACTTGTCCAGTGGGTTCTCGCCCAAACCACCTTCGTCTGCGGCTGATTCGTCGACAAAGATGTTATTCGGCGACGTGCTCGTGACAATCGGGAACGGGCGGAACAGATAGCTCGACACGAGGTGGAGCAGCTCGACGTACAGCTGTGGGTCCGCCAGGATCATCGGGAACGCGTCGCAGTAGTTGTTTAAGTCGCAGAGCGTCGTCAGACGCTTCTCGTTTAGCTCGAACAGATCGGTTGTCGACATCTTCGTGTCCTCGTTGCGTGGCAAGCAGAAGGCCATCTTCTTGCGGAAGTAATATGGTCGTTTGTACGGCGGGGCATCCTCGAGCGCTGGGGTTTCGAACAGCTCGTCGAGTGACTCAGACACAAGCAATGTCTTCTTGTCGGCCGCCACCATCATCGCCGCCGATGTGATGGAGCTCATCCAAACATTCAGATCGGCCTCGCTCTTGGCCATCAAGTAGATGGGACGGTAGCCTGCATGGCACAGCTCGAAGCAGTTCTGGCGCTTGAACCGTGCGGGGTCGACCGGCGTGACCCTGACGCCCAACAGCGGAATCACACCGCGTGGATACGTGTCATCGCCCGACGTGCCCGACACGTAATAGAACAGCGAATGGCCCTTGAGCACCATCAGGCGCTTTTTCCACGTCTTCAAATGGTTCGCCTGCTTGATGAGCACGCCCGACTTGGCAATCGGCGCCTGGAAGTCTTCGAGATAGCCGCTGCTTTCGCTCTCAGCGTTGGTTTGGTTGCCCGAGAACGGAATGATCAGACTCGGCCGCTTCGACAGCAGGCTCGAGTGGGCGCCTGCAACATCACAAGTCGCGTCCGTCAGTCATCTCCCGCTCGCTCCAACCCACACACCAACAAATACATATTTGCGCTCGACGTCGTCCGATACGATCACCACCGACAGACTCCGCCACAGAGAGAGAACGCGACCGACTCACCATTCGAGTCGGGCTTGCCGTCGTCACTTCTCTGGTTGAAATTGAGGTGACCGCTGAAGCTGTGATGCTTGATGAAGCGGCCTTTGCCGCTCTCGGGCGCCTGGTCCTCCGCATCCTTGTTACGCTCCACCAAGCTGCGCGACGAGCTGCCAATGGACGCGTAGATGCTGCGGAAGAAGCCCTTGTCGCTGGCCTGGCGCGCCTTGTCGTTCTTCTGGGCCATGGCCATGATGGGAAGCACCGCGCAGCGGGCGGTGCGCTGCCGGGTGCTGGACTGTACTGAGCTGAGCTGAGCTGYGCTGTGCTGAGCTGTGGGCGCGGCGCGTTGCAGGTGCTTCTCCCCCTGCGGCTCTGTCGTTGCCGTGGTGTTGCCGTCGCCGCTGTCTCGTGCCCTGCCTGGCCTTGGCCTGTGCTTGCGTCCGCCGTCGCGTCGGCCAACGCCAAATGATGGGAATGACGCTCGCGGTCTCTAAATTTTGAGAAAAATCGACACATTTCGACACCCTCAACAGTTCGTTCCTTTGTGTCGCGGTCACAGGTCTGACTCTTCTTCGACGGCCACTGCCGAAACCGGGCCTTATACAAGTCTCAAGATGCGGATTTGAGCGAGCTGGGCACACCAAGTGCGAAACCACAATCCACCTGGAATTGCTGCTGGCGCCACCCAGCCCCAGGCTCTTCTGCAATTAAATGTCCCAAACTCCTCCGCAACGGGGCGGCCAATTTGTTAATTACACACAGACAACAGCGACTGTGACCAACGCCAGGTGCTGCATCGGCGCGTGGTCTCGCTCCACCGGCAGCGCACGTGCTCGCAATGCCGCGTCGCTCAATTCACCAGCCACAGTGACTGATCGATCGAGCCATCGCGCCGCTGCGCGGCCGGTCACTCTTCCACCATCTTCCTTCCACCGTCGGCGGGAGCGTACCTGGTTTCGCCGACCACCTTCCATATTTCTGGCGACTGCCCCGTGGTGTGGACCACGTCGGCGGCGTCACATGACGGCGTCATCATCGCCCCGCCGATCAATTGGCTTCATCATCATCATCATCATCACCATGACCTTGATCATGACCATCAACCAGCCAACCGGCCCTGGGCAATATGCTCCGATGGGATGCCGTACGCGAGGTTGGTCTCGCAGAACTTGCGCGACAGCACGAGCTCGCTCTGGGCTTGACCCTTGACACGCACGGCCACGCGCGTGGGCAGGCGAGTGTCGATCCACTGCAGCTCGATGAGAATGTGTGGCATGCCGAGCATCGCGTACTCGTTGCCGCCGAGCACCTGCTTGCGCATGATCGACTGAATGGCCTCGAGCGTCCACACGTGGCGCTTCTGCGAAAGTGGGATCAGCAGGCGGTGCTTCTGGCCATTGCGGAACTGGTTCAAGTCGATCTCCACGTCCCCCATGCTCTCTCCCATGGCGAACGGATCGTTGTTGATGACGCTCAGCTTGAGCGTTCGCACGGGCACATTGCTGATGCCAGCTCCGGGTGGTGGTGATGGAGATGAAGATGTCAAGCTGCCCAGCAACCCACTGACGCCACCACCACCACCACCACCGCTGCTGCTGTTGCCGGTGTTGCTGCTGCCATTGGCGACAGCACCAGCTAGTGAGGCCAGTGTCCCGGTGCGACTAGCGGTGCGCAGGCCGTTGGTCTTGTCTAGCAATGTGGTTGAAGTGGCCACACGCTCCATTGTCGAGCTATTGGTGCGAGACGCTGGCGCCGATGGCGTGCCCATGATGGACGTGCTGGACGCGCCGCCGGGGCCTTCGTAGAGCTCGCGCTCAGATAATGGGAACACAATGCGTTCGTCCCAAAGCGGATTGATAGCGCGGCGCTTGACGGTCGTCGTGTGCCGGAATGACGACCCGACCGTGAGCACGCAGTACGGATCGATCATGGCGGCGTGGCGGATCGCGTGCGTCTTGAGGTTCTGCGCCTCGACGAAGCGGAAGTGCATTTCGTTGGGTGTGTACGTGAGCTCGCGCCCGCTGCGATCGCGGTTGTCGAGCCCCGTGATGGTCGCCTCGAGCCATCGACCAAACTTCTTGGACGCCAACAGCACAGGCGCGCCGATCTCGAAGATCTTGACGGGCGTTGGGTCCATGAGCACGTATTTCTCGTTGTTGTTGAGCCACACCTCGTTCTCCTTGTACGCCAGCGTCGAGGGCGGGATGCCACCACCAGATAGCTGTCGGCCGCCGCTGAAGTTGACCTTAATGCGGCCATTGCGCACCCACGAGACCGTGCCTTCGCGCCATTCACTTGCATTGTCCTCCATCGTCAGCAGCGCCTGCGCCGACGTGATGGCACCATCATTAGGAGCACTACCAGACCCTCGTGGTCCACTGCCGACGCGACGACGCCGCAGTGGACTGCCTGTGCCATCGTTCAGATCGACGGCAAACATGGCGCTGGGGTCTGTCTCGAGCGTCAGCAGGTCCTGCTGGCGCTTCTGGCGCTCGGTCTCGATCTTGCGCATCGGCGCAATCGTCTGCACGAGCACGCTCTCACCGATCATGCGGACCGACTTGCGTAGACTGTGGCGCAGCTTGCGCGAGTGCTCGACGATCTTGATCGTCGTCTCGTCCGAAATGTCGTTCTTCTTGATGTACACGAGGAAGCACAGCGCGATGCCAATGTTCTCGAGCGAGCAGAATGCGATCATGCGCGTCGACTCGGACACGCAGTTCTCGGACGGTCCGTAGCGCCCCTGGTCGATCTCGCACTCGTCGAAGAACGCATCGAGCTGGCCGCTGACATAGACAAACAGCGCTGGCACAACCATGAGGGCGATGAGGATCTCGAACAGGAAGGCGCCACTCCAGGGCCCAATGCCGACGGTGCGCCGAGGTACGGGCCGCTTGCAGTCGATCGTCATGCGGATGGCGTCAAAGCGCAGCGCGATCGTGTTGCGACAGAACGCACAGAAGCAGCAGAATGGCCACACGACCGAGAACATGATGGTGTACGAGAACTGGATGGCCAAGTGCAGGAGGTCTCCAAACGGACTGTACACGGGCATTGATGATTCTTCCAGGATGCGGTCGGCCGTATACTCGTAGTTGCGGCACTGCCACTGTGTAATCAAGCGGATCTTGAGGTGCTTCGCGCTGCTTCCCTTGTCCCCACCGCTTCCGCCATGAGCGTCCCAGATGCCCTTGAGGTTGCCCAGTCGTTCCTCGATGCTGCGTGTAACGCGATCGATCCATTCGTAGCTTGATAGCTGGTAGACGTCTAGGTCGTCGCGTGAGAGACCGTTGCAGATCTCATTCATGTGGTTGTCATGCGACGAGATGCTACCAAAGAGCGACCGCAGGGCTGTCTCGAGATCTTGAGCAGCAATAGGTTCGCGTTGGACCAACAGCTGCGCTAGTTCGCTCCGCCCAACCTGTTCCGTGAGGTTGATCCAGCTATCGACGTCGTTGAGCATCGCATTGTAGTCCGTTGGGCTCGTCGCCGAACCTTCGTCCTCCATCGACAGCTCGGTGAAGCCCTGGTCTTTCGAGAACAGCTTGCCGGGTGAGCGGTTCTTGGTCTTCTTGAGCACGGTCGAGATCTTGTCTTTCTTGATATGGTACGAATCTCGAGCACGGATGATCGCTCGGCGCAGTAAGTACGGCACGAACGTAATAATCACAAGGTTTAGCGCCTGTGTCACGATCATGGGCGTCACAAATGCCGAGTCCATGCTGATGAGGCCGTCAACCCAATAGCGACTGAAGCGCAGGTTGTTATTGAGCGAGAAGACCCAGTTCTTGTCGATCTTTTCGCGAATGAATTGCTGAACGTGGGCGCCGTTGGGTACGTAGAGGAATGCGAGCAGGAAGAACCAGTAGAAATAGCCGACCCAGTTGAACAGGAAGACCTTCTCGATGCATCGCTTTTCGTTTTCTTGGTCTGTCTGGTAGTTTTCCCAGCGATTGAACGCCTTGGCAATTGCTTCGAAGATGGCCAGGAACACGATGTCGAGCGTCAGCCCCAGGACGATGCCCTGTACCAGCACGTAGAACCAGCGCGCTGTGCCGAGGATTCCTCGTTCGGTGAGGAAGCAACCAACAAGTGGGTCGTCGCAGCGGTAGTAGGACGGATCAAAAAGCTCGGTGTCGCAGTACGACTTGCACGACGTGATCTGCTTCATGAACAAGAACGTCTTGTTGGTGGCAAACAGTTCCTCGCAGTGCGACTCGCACGCGTTGTTTCCGAGGAATTCTGGGCAGCGTGGATCCGCGCACACAGGCGTCATCACGGCCACCACGTACCACTGCACGTAGACGCCGACGAAGACGAACATGAGCAGCAAACAGACAACGCAGAAGATGCCGAAAGTGACGTACTTAGGCCAGCGCCGACGCTTGTCGTACACTTTGACTTCGACAAAGTCTGGTGGCTCGCCCTCGCTCGAAACGTTGATGGTCTCCACAACGTAGTCGCGGAACTCAGGATTCGGCGCCGCTACTTCCTTGGTGCCCAAGAGATTCCACTCGACCAGCAGCGAGTTCTGGTAGCGGAACCAGCGCTTGAGGAAGGACGGCGCCCAAATGAACGCAACACAGAGGCCGTAGATCCCAAGGGCGCTAACGTACGAGCGGTAGTGGATCCAGCGCCAGAAGACCCAGAGCAGCACGCCGACGTTGAGCGGGTAGACGAGCGCGGCGTTGTAGAGGCGCACGAACGCGATGAGGAAGGCGATGCGCAGCCCGAAGTAGTCTTTGATGCGCAGGAGCAGCAGACGCTTGGTGGCCACTGAGTGGCTCTCGCGGAACCACGAAGACATGATGAAGTCGGTCATGCTGGGGTCCTGTAGCGGGAAGATATCGCGGATGACGGGGTCCTGATTGTCCTCGATGCCGCGGATGCCCGCTCCTGGTGGCTTGTCGGTCGTGCTGCGAGTGAGGATTGACGCAAACGCCGCGATGCGGTCGGACGCTGTCATCGTCTCGGCATGGTACTCATAGTCGTCGCCGAGACTGCGGGAGTCCTCCTCTGCGTGATTCTCGATAATCCGTTCCATGGCCATGAGTTTGTCTTCGCGGGCTAGCAGCCACAGCGGTGCACTGAGCAGCAGCACGATCGTGTTGGTGGTGTTGCGCGTGTTAGCCATGACGGTAACGTGGAGGCCAGCGCGCAAAATGTTGAGCAGCACCTCTTCCTGGGCCTTGGCCAACTGCTCGCTTTGGGCGCGCGTGTTGTGCAGGATGACGACGAACTCGTATTCCATGCGCGACTGGATCGTGAGCATGCGGATTACTACTTCTGGCAGCCAAATGCATTCGAGGGTGTCGCTTGTGGCGACAATGGTGGCCTCGGGTCGTTCTGAGCTGGCTTCAGTCGGCGAAATGATGACACCGAAGGGTTCCTGATAGCCGATCGTCTCGGACGGCGAGGCCTCGTCCAGGCGGCCGTCTGTCGAAGCAAACCGACCTGCGTTACCCGTCATAACGATGTAAAGACCGTCAGCGCGGCGTTCGTCTTCCAGCACGATGTCGCCGATGTTGTACGTGCGCAGCTCAGAGACGCACACGAGGTGAGCGAGCTCGTTGTCGGTCAGGATCGAGAACGCCTCGACGCCGGCCAGGAACTTCTTGCCTGCGATGATCTTCGGGTCGTTGTCGTCGATTTCTTCGGCCATGTCTTCATCATGGAACCACAGCAGGCGCTTGATCAGTTTGAATGCTTTGCTCACGCTCATCCACGACGAGTCCGGCATGCCCGGGAACCCCTCATCGAGGTCCTCGGCGCTAGGTGGCGCCGCCTCGCTATTGACGCGGCGATAGCGCCGTCGGTCTCCGCGCGCGGCCTTTGTGGTGTACACGGCCGCCCCGATGTGCTGGCGGATCTGCACGCGCAATGCTTCCTCTTCGATCTCATCCAACTCGTTGTTCCGCTTCCGGAACTTGAGTGTGTCGCCGCTGGGCGGCGCCAGCAGTGGCAGTGAGCTCGTGGGAACCACCTCCATATGGCCGCAGCTCACTGGCAACACTGCGAACGTCCTTGCGTGGGGCTCTGCACGTCTCCACGGCACGAGTAGAGTGATCGCGGTGCTGTCCAGCAACAGCTTGGGCTTGATGATACAAACTTGGCATCAGCCAGGAACGCGAAACGACGCGCGTCAGCCATGCTACCGGTTCCGAACCGGTATTCATGTCCCAGTCCGCGTTCATTGTTCAGAGTTGGCAGGGCCCATCCATTTGAACGATCTTGGGCAGTTGCGAATGTGTTTTTCTCCAGGAACGATCATGAGCAGCAGCGACGACACCGCCCAGGCCAAGGCCAAAGTGACGAGCCCACGCTCTGCAGCCAAGTGCCGCGGCTGTGATGCACCATTCGGATTGTTTCGTGGGAAATGTTTATGCGTCCAAGCTGAAGGTGGATGTGGAGGCGCATTCTGCAGCACGTGCCTCAACTACGCGTGCGTGACCGAGAAGGAAGCAGCGAGTCAGTCGGTCGCTGGCAAGGTCTCGAACTTCTGCAAGCCGTGCTTCCAGAAGAACTCGTCGCTGGACTTCACGGTGAAGTCGGAGGTGCTTGGTCCAGAGAAGGGATCCGCTCCGTCCGTTGTGTTGGTACATGGTGGAGGTGGATGCCGCAAGATGTTCGTATCATTGGCGAGGAAGCTAGCGGAGAACAACTATCGGGCGGTGCTCATTGACCTTCCAGGTCATGGATCTCGTATGGATGAGAAGCTGTCGATGGATTCGGCGATCCAGACCATTCTCGAGGCGCTGACAACTCAGGCTGGCGACTGGAATGGCCGCAAGCCGATGCTGGTCGGTGGTTCGTTGGGTGGCTACATTGGAATGGAGCTACTAGGAAAGCACCCGGACAGTGTCAGTGGCGCTGTGATAGCAGTCTGTGGACAAAATGTTGGAAAGGATCGTGGAGTGGCGGCATCGCTGGGTCTCTGGGGCATGGACTGGATCTGCCCGAAGATGGGCGCCAAGCAGCTACTCACAGGGCTCCTCGCACAAACCAAGAAGGCTGGCGCCAAAATCCCTGCTGAAGATCTGCTTGAGACGTGTCTTCGGACTGGAATGTTTTTCAACCAGGCACACGAACAGATTGAAATCCTGCGCGCCACGTCGTCCGCTGAAGCGTTGAGCAAGTTTGAGGGGCCGATCTGGTTTGTCAATGGCTCGAAAGACCATCGCGACTCAGAGCACAAGTGGGTGAAGGCATCCAAAAATGCTACATTGACGGTTTACGAAGGAGCCGATCATTTCTTATCTCATGACGAGCGGTTCGCCTGTCGTTTCCAGGATGAGGTGCTGGCATTCACGAAAGAAAAAGTGTATGGTATCGAAACAGCAGACGTGAAACCCACCGTCGGAACCTGACGCGACCAGCGATTACATTTATTCTCACAACACTGCACTAAGAAGCTATTCACTCTTGCATGTATCCAAGACAACGAATAATTTGATGTGCTATCAAGTCTCAGCAGTAGAAGTATTTGCCTGCCGCCACTCCGTATCCACATTTTCCAGGATGAACAATGTCTCCGTACAGCGTCCAGTATGCCAGTGGATAGCGCCATCCAATTCGGAAAACACCACCACGCGAGTACAAAAAAGCATCTCGAAAGATCGGGATGGCAGGTTCCGGCTGCTCGAGGCTGTCGTCAGCCTTCCTAGCTCGCAACGCGATACTTCCGGTGACCAACGCGTCGGCAATACTCTGGATCAGCTGATTCTTGTCTTGCGGGCTGAGAACGATCTGGCTGTCTGAGATCTTGATGCGGTCGGCTGGTGTCTCGGGTTGCGTCTCGGGTTGTGTCTCCATTGTCTGAGGCGTCATGGGCAATGTGTCACAAAGGACAGATTGAACGAGCACAGCACCAAGAGTGATCACAGCAGCCCACATCGTCACGTGGTTATCGTGGAGTAGCAAATGACAAATGAGTGTCACGGCGTTGGTGTTCTTGTGTGGCGCTGCTGTTTCCGTGATCTTCTCAGCGAAAGATCCGCTCGATGGCAACGAAAACCCATGAAAAACGCGTGGAAACGGCACAGCACACGCACCCACTTGAACACTGTGCCACACCATCCACCTGTTGGCCGGTTGGTGTGGCGCACACCAGTTGAGCTAGGGGAGGCCACTATTCGGGTGGCTTGTGTGGTTGAACTCTGCAAATTGAGTTGACCAACACGCGATGGTGGCGATGCGGTCGAGCGAGATGGTGTGGACGCAGATCTTCCTGTTCGGGGCGTCCTGCGTCGCTGGCTTCATCATCGCGCGCAAGCGGAAGCTGCATCGCTTCCACCTGCACATCTTATCGTCCAAGTCGTACGACTACGGGCGGTTCTTCGGCATGGATGTCGGGGGCACACTGGCCAAGATGGTGTTTTTCCAGCCCACGAGCGCGACGCTGCGGGCAAAGGCCTTCCGTGGGTCGCAGACGGTCGAGGAATCGATGAGAAGCATCGAGGATTTCCTCACTACGGCGGCATCAGGCACGACGTCCGACACCTTCCAGCGAGAAGAGCGCTTGACGTTGGATGTGGACGAGCTGGGAGGCACCATCCACTTCTTTAGGTACGCAGTCCATGGCCATGGGCAGGTTCTTACGATCCTAGCTTGCTGACAAAGGAGACCTGCAGTTTCCAGACCAACAAGATGGAGGAGATCGTCGACTTTGTGCGATACCGATTCTTCCATCGGTACATCAAGAACATGCCGTGCACCGGCGGTGGCGCGTATAAGGTGCAGATGAAGTGGCCTGTGAATGTGGGGACACTATCGGCACAGGGTGGACGCGCTAACTCTGCTGTTTGCTGTCTGCGACGCCGGCGCACGTGCGCGCATGCAGTTCTGTCGACTGTTCGAGGAGAAACTCGGCATTCGCTTGGAAAAGACAGACGAGATGGACGCGCTCATCAAGGGGCTCAACTTCGTGCTGCAGCACTCCAGAGATGAATGCTACAGGTTCAAGGTGCAAGCCTTGTTTGCTGGATGAATCAGTCAACCCTGTGGGCCAGAGCTATCCACTCACCAGACGTTGGCGTTTGTCTATGAACAGGACGTTGATTTGGGCACGCAGGGACTGGGCACGGCGACCAAGAAGATCGTGCCGACACCACCGCCATCAGCGCTCTATCCTTTCCTGCTTGTCAATATTGGCTCCGGTGTGAGCATCCTCAAGGTATCGGGACCTCATGAGTATGAGCGCGTCTCGGGCACGAGTCTCGGAGGCGGCACGTTCTGGGGGCTGTGCCGCACGATGTCCAAGCTGCGCTCATTCGACGCGGCCATGGATGCGAGCGTCGAAGGCAACTCGAACCATGTGGACATGACAGTGGGCGATATCTACGGCGCAGCCGGCTACGAGCCATTCAACCTCAAGTCCACGACGGTGGCTAGCAGCTTCGGCAAAATGGGTGCCAAGCAGCTGCCGAACACGAACGCGCCGGTCCATGACGAAGACCTCGCGCGATCACTCCTGTTCATGATTACGCAGAACATCGGGCAGGTCGCATACTTGAACGCACGCCGCGTGGACACCAAACGGATTTACTTTTGCGGCAATTTTCTGCGTCGCAATGAGATCGCGCTCCGGCAGCTGGCGTATGCGATCGACTTCTGGTCCGGGTCGGAGATGGAAGCACAATTTTTCCACCATGAAGGCTTCTTTGGCTCCCTCGGAACGTTCTTGACCCAGTTCGAAGCAGCGACATGGTCGGCTTCGACAGCAGCAGCAACATCGGAGCAGCAAGCATCAGCTCCTGATGACGCAGGGACTGGCCGCCAAGACATGCGGAGCACGCCACCTGCTCCAGCATCCGACGACACCTTCAACCGCAGCGACAGTGTCACTCGATTGCCATCGCCAGAGGCAGTGTAAGCGTCAAATAAAGAGGACGATGGATGATGTGGGCAGTGCGGCGAGACAACAGCAGGACAGTTGCATGCTGGTCAGACGCGGGCAGCGAGCTGGGGCGTGGGCAGGTTTCAGTTTGCGCGTGCGCACTTTGGTGGTCACCAGTTGTTGATGGTGCTGTGTGCGACCCAGTTCTGGTCGCTGGACTGCCAGCTGTTGAGGTCGCGTTGACTGCAGCTTCCTGAGAATGCTGGGAGCGCGAGGTGGTTGGCAGCTGCTGGTTCCGTGATCCATGGAGGAATTGAGGCTTGCAGATGGACACAGAAGCAAGCTCTGGTGCGTGCTGATGAACACCCATCTGCTGCTTCCGTGATGTCAAAATTGCCAGCAGATGGCAGCGAGGATACTCCATCGCAGGGCGGGTGCATATCGTGTGGCTAGCACCTGACTTTAGTTTCACGAGATTGTCGTGTGCGGATGGAGCTCTCGTCAAACCCAGCATGGCTGTACGCCACGGTCAAGCAACTGCATCACAGGATTGCGCAATGGATCTATGATGTTGCAGGTTGGATATTGTAAATGTATTGATCTTTCCCGTTGTATCTACAACCTATACTAAGCTTCCTTCTCATCGGAAGCCTATGATGGCCATGGCGGGGTCGCTCGGACCAAGCTGGTCTGTCTTGGCGACCGAAGTCCAATGGCGCAGCCCCCGCTGGACATGACTTGACCAATGTGGAAGACGTCGCTCGTTATCGGTGAGCTAGTCGTGAGCTCCGTCAGGCTCCGGGATGCGGCGGTACAACAGTAGGGTTCCTGAGTCGTTGTGATCATAGGCTACTAGCAGCCTGTGGAGGTGGTCGCTGGTACTGCTCACGATAGGAAGTAGTTGAGAATATCCATCTCGCTATCGTCCAGAGGGGTCGCGGGAGACGCTTCGAAGGCCACTGGCACGTAGGCGGCCAGTACTTCCATGCACGGATCCTGAGATTCAAGTTCCAAGTCAAACAGTGCGTTTGGCACGCTGGCAATGAAGCTGCTCATTTCGAGTTTGCTGCGGAACTCCTCGTCCACCGTCTTGGCTTTCTTCTTGGGCGAGATGATACTGTCATCCGTGCTCACGCTCAAAATCTCATCCAGCGACGTCGGCGAGTTGTTGTCATCGTCGCTCAGCTTGCGCTTGAGCGGCGTGAGGCTCGGGTGGTGCGCGCTCAGGCCAATCTGGAGCTTGGCTAGGCTGTGCGTGGTCGGCTGCATTGGGGACTCGGCCATCATCATCGTGGTTGCTGTGGTTGCTGCTTTGGCTGCCGCGGTGCTGGGTGGACTGCAAATTGCTCAATGACATTCACACCACCTCGAACCGCGAGCTGCTCGGGTTGGGTTGCTGTGTGCTGTTGTTGCACGGTTGCCCAGAGCGCGACACATCAGTGCGAGTGTCCATGCCGGTCGTCGACGGTCGGTCGGCAACAGCGTGCAGGACAGGGCCAGGTGGCGAGGGCTGCTGCGCATGCTGGATCTGGGGTGGGAATGCGTACCGTAGGACTGGGGACACACACACTCTGGCTCGGTCGGAGAGAAAGGAAGGTGCAGAAGGAAAGGAGCGCGACTCGCTCCAGGAAATCCCAAAAAACGGGCCAGCCGGTGAGAAGGCGGTGATTGTTCCCCTACCCCCTTGTCGCGTGACTGCATCATCAGCCTCCCTCCGACCGGCCACGGCGACCGACCGAGTGTGTGACCCGCGCTGGTTGCTGAGTCGCTCGCTCATCCACCCTCAACGGGCTGGCCGGCTGCTGGTCGGTCTCTGGCGCGATGGGGGCTCGCGCCACCTGGTGGCAAGCTGGCTGGGGAGACACACCGCCAAGCTTCCTCTGCTCTGGCTGGTGGCGGCTGGCGATGGATTCACAGTCTGTTCAGTCCAAGTGATGGGGTCTGAGCGTCGAAGAGCAAGTGCCCGTTCGCCAGATGCACAGGCGGTCAGCAGGTTTGGCTTGGTTTGGGTCGCCAGCAAGCTCCAACGGTGTGCTTTACGTCCCAGGACGGGATGATGGCGTTCTTTTTCCGGCCACGGGCACAGAAACGAGCAAATGGCACGAACGCATGACCAGAAGGGAACACGTGGAGGAAAGCGTCGCGCACATGTGCTGGCAGACTCATGCCAACCATCTGGAACGAGGCATCGACCGCACGTTGCGGCAGCGGCCAATGAAGGCCAAGGAATCAATCGAGTTGGAGCAAGAAAAAGCGAAGTTTCTTGCGAATTCCCTTCGCCAACTCTTTAGCCCAGGCCCACTGGTCGTCCATGGCGGAGGCGCCGACGAGAAAGGAGCACCCTTCCCTCGATGGTTTCGATGGAAGTCTCTGCTCTGCAGTGGAATCTTGAACAACCAGCGCAGCCCAGTCAGCCAGCCAGGCAGGCTCGCACCAGGGTAGGCTAACTCAAACCTCAAGGCCAACATACGTCACACCGCTCCCCGCGACAAATCTGGGCCGGCAATATAAAAAGAGAGATCGATCTCTTCTGAGCTGTTGCTCCCTCCACCACCCTTCACAGGGGTGGGCGTGTGGAATCCAACGGGATGATGGCGTTGCCACTTGAATCGTCGTGAGAAACGCATAGAACGAGCCATGCTCATCAAATCTTATCGGCTCCACATTGGTTGCTGCTTCCTGCTGCTGCTGCAGGGTGCTGTGTGCTAATGCGACCAGTGCCGACTGCGCCACACCTGCATTTCTCATGGAAGATCATCCAGCAACGCCACCGTCCGTGATGACGCGTGCGGTTTGCAACATCTGGGTTAAAAAATATTTGTTGTTGAACTGTGTGATCAGGAAGCAGACAGAGAGCAACTGCAGGAATTCTTATGCTGTCTTTCTCGTTCCGTTCTGCGAAGCGAGGCCTCAAGCCTCAAGCCTCAAGCCTCACATCTGGAAGTTGGCTGTTGGACCATCCATCCATCCATCCTTCAAGCCCATCATTCATTATCCATAATGGCCTCGAATGGCAGCCAAGTCAAGCGAGGCTTTCCCAGGACGAGAGGCTGAGCGAGCCCACGCACAATCATGCACCTGTCGCTGACCAAACCTCCATGGGCTCCCCCACACCAGCATCAACACATGTCGCGCCGAGCTCTACAAATGTAATGCGAGCCACGCGCCCACGCGCACCAACGTGCCATTGCCTTTGGGCATGTGTCGCGCAGCTCGCACTGAAGCGAAGTTCTCTGCTCTTGCTCCATGGCTTGGGTGCTCCCATGCATAGCATCCCGAGCCCAGGTGAAGTGGTGTGGTGTGACGGCGGCTGTTGCAGCAGACGTTGAACCACGCCAGCCTGTGCGTGCTGCAGCGAATCTTTCTGGTTGGTTGATGGTTGCTGGGGGCTGTACCCATCTGTGAAGCCAGACTTGATGATTGCATCCTGCCTCGTTTCTGCGCAGGTTGCAAAGGGTTCGCGGGTCTTCAGTCATGTCAGGTGGGATGATGCGAGGCGGCGCATCCCGCGCCGCGACGCGACGCGACGCGCCGCAGCCAAGAACCGTTGCGGAAAAGCGCCGTCTCCAACACCAAAATCCGAGTCCGCACATCTTGGGTGGCGCCTTCCCCCACCCCACCCTGTGGCGTCCCACGACCCGAACTGCTCACGCCGCCTCATGGAAACCACACCACACCTTCCTCGCTCCTCTGGGAATTGGCACGCGGAGCGGCCCTTCCAGAGATATCTCACCCACGCGACCGCTGGGTCTGTGCGTCGGCTGCGTCTTTGGCGTGCCAACATACATACCTGGCTTGCGCTTCAAACTTGATTCTCCAGAAGCCGCACTCTCTCTTCCTCCCTCCGCACCCCCGTGTGACCACCACCTTGCCTCTCCTCACCAGTTCACGGTCACTGCATGGAAAAGGCAAAAAGCATGCGATTGTGAATGTTGTTTCGTCAAAGGAGCGAAAGGTTGTGGTCGCGCGCCGCACTTTCCCGTCCTGTTCCGCGCAAGCCACAACTCGACAGCATTTCCACCAAGTGCGAACATGCTAGCGGCCAACCGTCGCATGGCTTGATTAAGCGAACGCGGGCGCACGGTCGGTCGCTCTTCAACGTTCCGCTGACCACAAAGCCATGAAAACTTGGCACGAGGATGAGGCCGCCGCAGAGCCGAGCCCATCCCCCCGTCGAGGGCACGTCAACGAGTCATCAGCGCCACCTCAGATGGCTGGGAAAGCAGGTGCACGCTTTGGCAGGAAACGTCACCACCTGGCGGCGCTGCTCGCTCGCGTTGCTCGCTGGAGGTGGTGGCAACCGCGTCAACCAGATCCTCACATCTTCACACCTCCAGATCTCTCCGCCGGATGGAGAAAGAAAACATACGCGACAGGCAGGCAACGCATCGCAACGCAACACGCAGCGGACAGCGTGGTCAGTGGTGCGACATCTGCTGGCCAAGAAGGCCTCCAGCGAGCAATTCTGGATGGACCAACTGTTGCTTGCGTGCCCCAAGTCCTGTGTTGGGTGATGCCACCATGAATCTGGGCCCCATCTGGGTGCGCAATCATCTTTGAGGTTGCTGCGAAAATCGCGCGCCATGGATTTGTCAGCAGATTTTTCCGAGGTGCGCATGTGGAACCGACTGGAACCAGCATCGCACCTGCAACGCTGCATGAGTGCGTTCTGCTGGACCGTTCCGCAATCCATGCGTTGATTTTTGTGGTTTGTTGTGTGCTCTGCTCTTCTCGCTGCCAGAACCTAGGTTTGTGTTGGCACGAGCGTGCGACTTGCGGTGATGATGTTCAAAACGTTCCAACGCTGCAGCGTCGCAATCCTTCAACAGTGTTGAATCAACACAGTCGCAAGAGAGACTGGCGCCACCCTACGCAGTCGCGGATGTTTCTCGCTGACAATCAATCCGCCTTCCCCACTCATGCTCTTGAACAAACGCCCACACACACACACACACACACACACGCTCGCACAACCTCCCCACGTAGCTGCAGCTTATTTTTGGCGGCGGCAATCCTACAATCCTTGGAAGTCCGGCCAGCTCGGAACGTTTCTTCAATTCTTCGACAAACGAATGATTTCGCTCACTTTCTCTGGTTTTGGCGTCTGAACGAACGTCGGGGGGTTCTTCTGGCCAGAAACAGACAAGTGGTGCTTCGACCGCCGTGAGAAGGAACAGCCCGCACTCACGCGTGGGTGACAATGGGATCGTGTGGTCGTCTTTGACTGTGTGCAATGCAATTCCTGCTGCTGAGCAAAGCCTGTCAACACAGAGGCGAAGAAGCGCCAGCAGGTCCCAGTAACCAGCAGGGAGAGCAGAGGGCGAGGAAGGAAGGAGGGGACGGGGGCACGCGGCCAGCCAGCCGCAGCGCACGCATGGGACTGCGACGAGAAGAGAGGTCAGCACTCGGCGCCCGAGCCACGGTTGACATCATCCGGTTGTTTGTGATATCACGGCAGCGACAAGCCCTCTGGTCCTGCTACAACGGCAACGACCCCGTCCTGTGTCCAGCGTGTGGTGATGATGACGGTTGATGGTTGCTCATGCCGCAGATGGATGAGGCTTCCTGCTCGCGCGCACGATCGCCAGCATTCTGTTCCGTGTGTCGTGTTTTGCCCTGTTCGAACGAACGTGCTTTCACCAACTCACTCACCACAAGGCACACGCGCACACACTCATTGACACACGCACACACAGTGCTCCGTGATGCCACGTGGTGGCTGTGAGGAGCTGTGATTTGGTTGAAGCTTGCTTGTCGCCAGAGCAGGCAGCCGCCTGGAACCCTTCTGGTTTGCTCTGAGCGAGTGTCGTCATCAGGGAGCTGACTCGACCTGCATGCCTCAGCGACGCCTTTGTCTCTCACTTTCTTTGCCGTTCCACCCATGCGCTCTGATGCGCCGGAAGGGAAAATTTGCGGCATGCTCTGGCGTCCCTCTGCCGGCGCACCATCCCGGGTGGACTCAACAGTGAAGCCGTCGTCCGCATCTCGTTCCCTCCTTCTTCCTTCCTTGCTTCCTTCCCTCTCCTCGCATCGGATGCAACCTGGGATCAGAGAGCCACCGCGAGCGAGCGATCTGGCAAGCCGTGCCCTCCATGTCTGCCGCCTGCTGGGTGCACCGATGGATGTGGCAGGAAGAAGATGACGGGAGTGTGACTCCCAGGCCTCGTGTTCCACGGAGTTGATGATTCATACCCATCCTGCGTTACTCACGTCCCAGCGCCGCGTTGGAATGACGTGGCGCATGTTCGAGCAATCCAGTCACTCACGCTCCGAGCCGAGCGTCGCATGTTGCATGCTCTTCTGTCGTCGTCCTTCCCTTGCCGGACTCCACATGCACACCGAATTCCACCGAGCTGCTGGCGTGTGTGCTGCTGCCTGGCTTGCGCAGACCTGCGTCAGCATTCTGCATGGCGTGCAATCCAACGAAGAAAGAATGCACGCGATCGTCGCGGTCGCCGTTGTGATCATCACCACCATGCCTGCGGTGTGTCGCAGCTGCCAGGCACTGCACACGACAAACCATCCAAGCCAAAGCGATGGAGGTGGACAGATGGATGGACGGACGTGTGGACTGGTGCGGAGCATTGTGTGTTGTGTGCGGCGTGCGCAGGTGTGCATTGAAGTGGAAAGCATGGCCTAATGATGCTGAGTGAGTTTGGTTTGCTGGGTTGGCATGGCATGTGGCTTCCAAGGCCAAGGCCAAGGCCAAGCCGGTCAGGTCAGGTCAGGTCAGGCCAGGCAGTCAACTGCCACGGCCTCGACCTTGGCGCCGTTGCACCTGCGTGGTCGTCAGCAGCGCTGACAGCATGTCGCGCGCCGCGACGGTCTGTTGCACGAGCTCTTCCGTCTTGTCAAGCCGCAGCTCCAGCTCCTTCTCCAGCTCCTGCAGCTCCTTTGGCGTCAGGCCGGTCTGGTGGGACACCTCGGCGTCCTGTTCCTGGAGCTCCATGTCGCCGTGCAGCTTGGCAAAGCGCTCTTTCATGCTGCGCACGCCGCCTGAAATGCCGGCAAAGCCCAGCCACGCCTCATCCAGTGTGAGCATCAGTTGCTCGCTCTTGGTGGCCAACACGCGCATCAGTGCATGCGGCTCCAGCGGAGCGGGTGCTGCGGCGTCCACGGCTGGCTCTTCACTGTTGTTGCTTTGTTGCTTGCCCATGGCATGCCGAAGCCGCGTGCGCTCCTTCAACAGCAGCGACAAGCTGTCATCATCCTGCGTGTCTGCGGCATCATCCATCGTCAGTGACGACACACCACCGGTTCCTTGCTTGCCACGCGGCGGACTGCCACTGTGCAGACTCGTCGAGCTGCTGGCATGCCCACCGAGCGAGTTGTTGGAGCGTTGGTGCACGCTGCGGTGGCCTTTGATCATCATGCCGTCCATCTCTGGCTCGGCGTTGCTGCTCATGGCGTGCATGGCATGTGTGTGCTGCTTGGCCAGCGTTTTCTTGACGCTGTTGCTGCGTCCGCCAGCGTCTGCGGCCTCACGCCGAACCATCACGGCTGCGGGCGACGCCGCTGCCCCGAGATGGCCGAACGGATTGCTAGGCGTCGGGCCAGTTGGCGACGTGCGTTCATGAAAGTCTCGCTTCACTTTGGACTCGCTGCCCTCCACCAGCGACTTGATCAACGCGTCCTGTCGCCGGATGGACGTCATGAGCCCACGGCGGGCTTCGTTCCGACGGGTATGGTCCCACCACTTCTTGGACACCAAGTACACGATGGCGCCTGTCGGCATGGACAACGATGCCGGTGTTGTCGCGGCCTCGAGCTGGTGGCCACGGTAGATGAGCGCCATGGACGTCGGATCCAGGTGACACTTCTTGCACATCTGCGGATGCAAGTGGCCGAACAACGCGTCGCGTGGCACGTTGTTGAGCATGTGCTGTGTCGTCAGACGGTGGTTGGCGCTGGCGTTCGCGCCTGGGTAGACGCGGAATCGGATCGTGAGCGTCGATCCTTTGCGTGACTTGAGCCGGAACCGTTCGAGGCAGTCGAGCGCTGTCTTGGCGATCTGTTTGCCGATCTCGCCGGCATGGAAGAACACGCGCGCCAGCGGGACCTCGATGTCTTCCAGGTACAGCTCCGGTGGGACGCGTTGCTGAATGCTCTCGATGTTGGCGACGTCGCACACCTCATTCAGCAGCTCGCGGACCAGCGCGCTCAAGAGCATCGTTGCGTTGTACGAGAGCGTGAACGCCGGGTGCACGCACTTCAGCACGGTAGCGAAGTCGACCTCGTTGAAGGGATCGTCTTCGCGCTTTTGCCACTCGGATCGAGTTCTCTCGTGCATCTGCATGTCAGAACGACAGCGCCAGCAACAACAAGACACAACGGACGTCACTTAGCAACTGCTGTGCTGTCCACGCCAACAACAATGGACGCAGGATGGTACTTACACGGATGAGTTYTTCCTCGTTCTCCTCCGCTGTTGGGCGCAGGTGCTTGGCTTCACGCGTCGCGATGAGTTCGCGCTGATACAGCGCCTTGGACGTCGCATCGTCCATAAAGTATTCGAGCACGATGGTCGCACTGTCGACGTTCTGCAGCACCAGTGCGAAGTCGGGATGACTGCGAAGCGCGAACTGGATGTGGAAGATCGTGACTTTGGTGTCCTAAACAACCAACATACGCAACAGAGCTGGATGTGAATACATGGACCACAACAACATCAACCCAGCGCGCCCATGCGTGTACCAGTGGGGCCATGCTGGTCGCAGCTTCGTCATGCAGGTTCTTGATGATGACATTGAACAGCGCCTCGCACATGGCTTCGACTGTAGACGTGCAATAGACTGCAGCTTCTGGCTGCTCAACACACCATCCACACAGCAGAAATGCATCACATCTTGGTCTCCTCATATTCAACGCAGACACAGGGCGCTCCTGACTCACATCCACAAGCACATCCAACCCACGCGACAGCGTGTCTTTGAGCGGCTGGAAGTCGAGCGCCAGTCGCTTGCGCAACGCCTTGACGCGCCTCTCATACTCGAGCGACTTCTCCACTTTCATTTCTCCGCTGTGCGCGTGACCACCCCGTCATGAGCCACCGCCAGCATGCCCCACACTGCACACTCGGCGCCATCTCATCTGGGCGTCCATCGCGCCCATTCTCGGCTGTGGTCGGAATTAGCCATCTGTGACGTGTGGGTGACTCTGCGTTAGAGATATACGACCGCATTGTTAAGAACCGCATCCATTCCCGTTCCAGTCATTCGTCCTTTGAGAGGCGCAACGAGCGATCGATGGTTGGAAGCAACAGCGCCATGGAAGCCAAGGCGACGCGGTTCGTGGAGACGTTCGCCACCACGATCTTCGAGCGATGGGCCAGATCGAATGAGAAGGAGCTCTTCTGGAAGGATGCCGGTTTCCTGCAGAACTTGCTCGAAGAAGCCGCCGCTAAGCTGCCCAAGATCCCACTCAAAGGACACCTCCTGCGCGAGTTGGCGACGTGCGTGCAGCAGCTCCAGCATCTGCTGCAGAAGCATTATGTGGCGCACCACCAGCAGCAGGCCGGCGCCGACAAGACAGACAGCGCGGCGACGTCGCTGCTCAATGAGGAGGACGTCGAGCGTGCGTTGACGTTGGGCGATGCCAACGACCAGCAACGCACCAGAGCCATCCTGTGCCTGGACGACCACACAGAGGCGCTGAAGGAGCCGATCTCGACCAAGACGGACCACGTGGCGCGGATTGAGCAGCTCGTGCAGCTCTTCCATACCATCCGCGCGCGGCAATACGAGGACCAGACGCTGCACCAACAGAAGCTAGCGGCCACGCTCCGCGGCATCGCTTCGTGCGTTGAGTTGGCGCTGCAGGCGTGGCGCGCAGACAGCCAGGGAAATTGGGACTGCAGTGATTTGGATGGAAAGCACGCACAAAAGCTAAAGGCGATCGTTGGACGCCTGCAAGATCTAGTTGTGGCGGACGTTGCTGGCGAGTCGACTAGCGCGTCGTGGAGTTCGTTCTATCATCCAGATGCAGGCGCTGCGTTCAAGGACGCTGACTACGAGGCCGAAATGGCCAAGATCTATGGCGCACTAGTCGTGCTGGCCGTTGACTTCCCATTGTTTGACGATGAAAGCGACGACGAAGCAGCGAGCAGCGAAAACGACAATGACGACGACTCGGATGATGACACAAACGCCAACCCCGCGTCTTCCAGTGACAAGTCGTCAACAAAGAAGAAGGAAGTGCTGGGTGTGGCGTTGGCGAAGAAGACGTTGCAGCAGGTGGTGTTCGCTGCCAAGCGCCGCGAAGATCAGCATGCTGCCACTAGCTTCCTGTTGTCGGCTCTGGCGTTCATTCATGCGCTGACCAAGCCACAATCGTATCGCGATGCCGACGGCGATTCGAGCTTCGATAGTGATGACAAGGCTGTGCTGAATGCCTGTCTGGGAGACTTGTACAGCAAGACGTTTGCCATGGTGGACGTGGCGGGCGAGTTCGATGATGGCGACTTCCTGCGCATGGTGTTGTGCCTGCGATACGCTTTGAAATTCACACGCGAGCAGCTTCGTCGATCGGTGCCTGTCATTTCCACTGCACTGACTAAGCTGGCTACTGTGTCGCTGCCAGCGAGCTTCTGGCAATGGGCCGCCGAGATCAAGCGTTCGTATATAAAAGCAACCGAACAGACGTTGCGGGACGTGGTCAAGCAGTTGTGGAAGAACAAGGCAACGAAGATGGCCAACGTGCTGATCAACGACAGTGTCATCACTTTGTCGACCCTCGAATTGATTATCAAGGTGTGTGTGGCGTTGCGGTGGTGGCCCGCGTAGCATCGATGATGATTAACATTGCATTCTATCCACAGGATCACCAGGCGTTCGTCCAGCGCGTCAAGAACGGTTCGAACGGCATCAACGTCCAGCAACCGGTACAGGTGGACGCTGAGAAGGCGGACGAGAGCGAGGCTGCATCTGCTGTCGCTGCGCCGGGCGACAACCTCTTCTTCGTGGACAGCACAGGAGGAACAGAGCAGACAAAGGCGTCCAAGGCCGCTGCAAAGAAGGAAAAGACAGCCAAGAAGCAGGCAGCACCACAGGGCGAGAAGCGCAAGCAAGACGAGATCACGACTAGCACAGCAAGCGCACCGGCCAAGAAGAGCAAGAAGAGCAGAAAACCTAAGGCATAAGCGACGCAGCAAGCAATAATAGAGGTGGTTGCTTGTACTACAGCGACTCGCGCAGACAATGATGTCTTCTAACGATTTCATCCAAAGGTAACGGAGGACGTCGGCTCGTGGCGCTGGAGCGGGATCAGCGAGAAACAGACACCGTAGATAGATAGACAAACGAACTGACAGGATGGCGCGAGAGATGGATCTCTTCGAATGGGTCGCAGAGGTGTATTTGGTCACTGCTCCACCTCCTATATATGCACTCTCTAATCGTCGTAATTGTACGGATCGACGTCGCCATGAGGAGCCATGATCTCCGCTGGGACGGCTTCGCCCTCCTGCGGGATGTAGGTTGGGTACGGCAGCGCCTGAGCAGGCTTCTTCTTTCGTGCGTCCGTCACGCGCACGATGCCGCCCTTGTTGCCAGGAACGCTGTCCTTGACGTAGAGCAAGTTGCGTTCCGTGTCGACCTTGACCACCCAGAGGTTGTCGCGGGTCACGCGCTCGCCACCCATGCGGCCAGGCATCTTCTTGCCCTTAAACACCTTGCCTGGGTCCTGGCACTGGCCTGTGGAGCCCATGTGACGCTGGGTCTTCGAGTTACCGTGCGACGCTGGCTGACCGGCAAAGTTGTGCAGCTTCATGACACCCTGGAAGCCCTTGCCCTTGCTGCATCACGCACCGTGTCAGCATCAACTCGCTGCCCAGGATCCTGACATCGCGAGGCTCACCTGGTACCGCACACATCGACGAACTGTCCTGGCTGGAAGTGCAACGCCGACAAGGTCGTGCCCAGTGGGAGGAGGGCGTCCTCCGACACCTGGAACTCCTGCAGCTGGCGCTTTGGCGCCACACCGGCCTTCTCGTAGTGGCCGACCAGTGGCTTGGTGATGTTGCGCGACTTGCGCAAGCCCACGCCAAGCTGCAGCGCGTTGAAGCCGTGCTTATCCGCAGTCTTGATCTGTGTCACTTGGCACTCTTCCACCTGCGCGCACCACCCACCCGTCGCGTGAGTGCTCCTGCTCTCGCCACCGGCTTTTCGACGGCCACGAGGGCCACAGCGTCGCCGCCCAACGCCACGCAACTCACCTGCAGCACAGTGCAGTTGTGGCGATAGCCATAGTGGTCCCACACCGGGATCATGCCAATCTTGACGGCCAGCAAGCCCGTGCGCTTCTTCTCGGGCGCCCATTCCTTTGGCGTCAGCTCGACGGCTGCCTGCGCGGCCGCAGGCGCCGCGGCCTTGGTCGAGAACGACGCCGCAGCCGCCAGGCCGTTGCTGCGCAACAGCGCGGTGGCACGTCCACGGAAGAGGCTCATGCTGCTTGCTCCTCGCACTTGTGCGCGTCTTGCTCCTCGCCACACAAACACTCGACGCCGCTTCCAGCGTCGCGACCAATGCTGCGCCCGGTAACTTACGGACCTGTAGCAGTAAACTACGCTCCTCAAGCCCTTCACGACAGCAACCACCCCGATCCCACATGCGAACATAACATCGTAAATTTCCACGATACGGTAAGGTACCATGTAGGAGTTTTAGCCAATCATTGGCGTGATCTGCTTGCTCGCAAGTACTTCAATGGACGCAATAATATAATGCCGAAAGTGGGCCACACCACACCACACCATTGAGGAACATGCAGTTGAAGCAAAACGGAAGCGGAGCGCTCCTTGAGGAGGCGCCAACGCCGTCGAGGTCGCCGTCGGTGGTGGCACGAGTGAACGCTGCGCTGCCGCCTGCCGCCTGCGCCTGCCTGTGCGGGACACGCATATGGTGGTTCCACCATAGACAGAATTGCGCCTCGACCTGACCATGCAGAGCCGCGTGGTGTGGCGCTCGCTGCCGGCCTTGGCCGTGCTCGTGGCGGTCATGAAGATGTCGCTGCTGGCCGGCGCGCTGCAGCTCACGTACGTCGTGCTGGTGCGCGTCATGCAGATCCTGGTGCTGCTCGCGGGCAGCGGCAGCTTCTGGTGGTTCCTGCGCTCGTACCAGCTGCAGCTTGAGCAGGAGCAGAGCGACCAGCTCGCCAAGAAGCTCAACTATTACCAGCGCTATCGCGCGCGCTCCAGCACCACCGGCGGTGTAGGCGCGACCGCCATCACGAGTCCGCGGTCGAGCACAGGCGTGTTGGGCGCCGGCTTCCAGCTGAAGGCCATGAAGCGGTTGCCGCTTGCTGCGCATTTGCGTACGACGTGGAGTCTCCCGCCCGAGATCTGCGAGGAAATCACGGTCTTCGTCAACACGGCCGTGCGCGAGTACGTGTCGTATTGGTTCTCGCCGGTGTCCCCGAACGAAGACTTTCCCAACGATGCCAAGTTCCTGCTGGCCGACATGTTTGGCGCGTTCATCGCTCGCGTGATCGACATGGACTCGTCGCAAGCGCTCACGCTCATCGCGAAGAGCATCGAGCTTTTCCGACTGCACTTGGGCTGGTTTCGTGAGACGTACGCGCAGCTGTCGGAAGAACATCCAGATGTGTTTGCTGGCGAAGACAGCCCCGCCAACCTTCAAAAGCGCCAGGAGCACATCGCTGCCTTGGTCCAGAGGTCGCACTTCCTGCATCCAGGCTGCGTGGCGTCCCCCTTGCCAGCAGCAGCAACAGTGACTTCTCCCAGCGCAGCGGGAAAGAAGAATGCAACAGACAGTGCCGAAGTGCTCTACCTAAGGCACATGGCGACGCAAATCCTCGGGCAGCTCAAGCCGGAACTTGCGAGTCAGTACGACACCAACATCTTCGTGTCAATCGCGATGAACTTTATCCGCGAGTCCATGGTCTTTAAAGGATTGAAGCCAGCGTTCGAGTACGCCCTGCCGCGCTATTCCAACGAAGCAGTTGTGTCGTGGCTCCAGTCACTTCCTGATGACTCCGATGAGTACTCTGCACCAATGAGCCCCACAGTGCAACCAGTTTCACCAAGTGGCCAAGAGTCAGCTCCAACAAAACGACTTCATCTGACGAAAAGTTTCATCTACAAGGCAAGCAAACGAGCCGAAAACTCGGAAGCAACGTTCCAAGCCGTTGTAGAAGCAGCTGAGGCTGCTGCTGCCGCTGGTGCTGAAGAAGCAAGATTATCAGGTCGTAGAAGCTCAATTGGTGAAGTGGCTCCGTTCGAGAGCTACGACTGGAAAGATGCACACACTGCGACATTTGCATCCTCATCGAGTCCATTGAAAAAATCACACTTTGGTCGTCCAAAAGTCGGTAGTCCACGCACCAAACTGTCCACGCAAAAGGTTAACGAATTCGGGCATCATCAACTCGAAGAATTGAAGCACATGAAGGCCAACATTGAAAATAGCTTAAACAACTCACTGCACAAAGTGAAGCGGCGACTGCGCAACCTGAGCCATGATTCCAGCTCGAACCAATCTCCAGCAACACGAATGATGAAAAGGCCAGGCAAGTTGCTCCAGAAACTACGACGAAACGAAGTCGGGATTGACACAAGCATCCACTTGTCACCAGTAACATCCGTTGAAGGCAGCGTCTCATCTTCGGTTCTGGTCTCTGATTCTGACAATGTTGCCACTAAGGTCACGAAAGAAATGGTTGTTCAAGATCGAGTTGTGTTGCTGCTGGACAAAACTACGACCAACTACCTGAAATTGTACCATGAAAGAGCGGAGATGAGAAGTTCCACTCGGTCACGCGAGCTGTACGAATTTCTTTCTGCACTCGAAGATTTCTTCATGCTCGGATTTCGTGATACCGATGAAGACAACGATACTACGTCTTCCCAAACTCCTCAAGGCAGCATATCGAAGGAGCATGAAGAGCGAGAGTCCTTGTTATCTCCGAGTTCTCGCAGTTGCGCTTCTGATGGATCCAATCAGTATTATTGGAATTATCTAGCTCAAGACCGACCGGAGACACCATTTCTCAATGCGCATTACCAATTTGTGGCGAACCAATGTCCCCAGTGCTGCGACAATGAGTCGTTTTCCTCGACACGTGGCATTCAATGGATCATGGTAGCAGTGGAAAAAGGAATGCTGTGGGAATACATTACAGCACTCTACCTCAACCGACGACTAACGGAGCAGTTTTATGACGAAGAATACGCAATTTTGCGAAGCAACAAGCTGATGGAGAGGGTGCTGAAGAGTTTACTACCGCTGAGCAAGGCACGCGTTATGTTTGACTTTCCGTCGCTGTTGGGACGCAAGAGCGACATGGAAGAGGAATTCGGCGTCTCGCCATCTACAACGCAGCGGACCGTAAATAGTGCACGGGTTGTTGAGAGCGTGTGGGAAGTGGAGCGATACGTTCCCATTCACGGTTGGACCAAGACACAAGATAAGAAATGGAACGAACTCCCATCATCTGAATGGGTCTGGGAAACCGAATGGGTGTTGGAAGGAATAAGTGACACAGAAACCGATCCTGGCGCATGTTGGGAGTATGCGAAAACGTTTGAAGACCGTTTTCACGAGAAGGAGAAAAAATTTGACTCAGTCCGGCGTCGGAAGTGGATTCGAAAGCGTCGACAATTACCACCAGTCTTGATAAGCTCTATGCAGAGTTCTTGTGTTTCCACCGCCGGGATTGGCAAAAGCAAAGCTGTGAAGCGGTTGGAGTTGCGTGACAGCGAGACAGTCGGTAGCGTCTTTGATGTTACAACTCGCTCATCGATGACGAGACGAAGATCATCATTCAGCTTTGACAGCAAGTCTGATCAGGTGGAGCCTGCGGAGACTGTGCTTGCACTCAGTGACACGGGGTCTGGAACTGAAGGAAGAACATCTTCATTCAAAAAGAAACGCCGGTCACTAGCATCCTTGACGCGGAGCTCTGCGACGATCATTCGTCGAAAGGGTCAGATAATGACGTCGCTGAAGGGATTAGCTGTCATTGATGATCTACTGGGAGACTTCAATGCCGTCGATGATGACGACGACGACGATACGCTTTGCTTCCGCTGTCTGAAATCCCTTGCAACAAATCGACGCAGTACTGCGTCCGCGTTCAACACCTGCCAAAGTTGCCATCAACGAGTCTGTGCTGCATGTCATGACTTCTTCGCGTTCTTAGTGTTTCCACCGCCTCTTGAGACGTCCAAGAAAGAGCAAGTGTGTGGAAGTTGTTACGAGCGGCTGGTGTCGAAGTACAAGCTAAAGATTGAAGCGCATGTTGGGAAATACCTTGTCAAAGATCGCGACCATCCCGATGCTAACAGCACGATCAGTAGCCCAACAGGTTCCTCAGTTCTACCGTCGAATACCTCCCGGTCCAGGCCATCAGCTGGATCGGACCTGGACTTCTCCGCTACTTGCACCAGCGCGAACGCGAGCAACATGAAATATGAAATCACTGTGCAATTGAAGGATGACAACTCGTACGGATGGAGCGTGATTAAGACCTTCCACGACTTCGAACTTTTGGAGCGCACACTGTATGAAAAGGCCAAGAAACAGGAAAAGAAACATGGCGCTGGTTGCCACGCTTGTCATCTGAAGGGAGTCGACTACATGGAGATGCATTCGGTCAAGCCATGCCTCAAAGCATTACCCGTGTCGTCGATGACGTACGATAAACGGATTTACGTACTGGAAGAATTCCTGCAGCATATGCTAGCATGTGATACACTTTGCCAGAGTCTGGTGGTGCAGAAGTTTTTACTGCTGGACAACGCCAACAACATCCCCGGGGCCTCTCTGATCGCTGGCAACGAGAATACCGACAGCTCGCTTGCTGCGGCATCTGGAGCTGTGCACATCGACAACGGCAAGTGGAAGAAAGGTCGCTGGATCGCCCCGGAAACCAACTCGAAGGAAACCAAGATGCGCATTCTCCAGAAACTCGAAGTCAGTCTTTTTACGGTGTTGAGCGAAGTTTTCGAGTTTGATGGGATTGGGATGGTGCGGCGGCACTTGTTCTCCATGTCAAGGTCGTTCATCAAGGCGTTCCTCAACGCGAGCCACTTCCGTCGACTCGAACGCAAGTACCTGTCGTTCACAGACGCCAAGCGAATGGCCGGACTCCTCCACAGCTTTCGGCTCTACATGTTTCCCGATCCAACGCTGCCGCCTCCGCCGATTCCACCCGCTGTATTGAGTCCGTCAGAGATGCAGACACTGCGGCAGCGTTGCCTCGACGCCATTCTCGAAAGTTTTCCATCTCCAGTCGTGTCCATCTTCGGCGAGGCATCGAGCGAGAACGCCGCGCTCAAGCTGCACGAATTCCTGCAGCACGAAGTGTTTATGAAGAACCTCCTCTTCAGTATCGCGGACGAAGTGCTGCTTCACATCTTCCCGGACACGACCACGTTCAAGCCCAAGCGCGCTGCGCGTCGCGAAGGCAGCACCAGCAACTGAGTGAAGACAGACCAACACAGCGACAAACATGCGAGATAGATTGCTTTATTTCTTCTTCTTAGTGGGTGCAATGCCTTCCTCCTGCTCCTTGATGGCCTTCTCTATGGACTCGAGCTTCTGTGCCACGCGGCTCTTCTTCTTGGTGAGCGCCGTACGGTTGATCTCCTTGAGGCGCTCCTTGCCGACCGAGCGCACGTCCTTGAGCGCCAACGTCGTGCCCGCCTGCAGCACGCGGCTCGCCATGATCTCTTCGATGTTGCGGTTGATCAAGCCTGTGACTTCCTTCGTGCCGTTCTTCTTCATGCCGCTGCAGCCACGGCGAATCTCCGTCGTTGGGTCTGTGCCAAAAGCCATTCCAAGCAGGTGAGTTTCTCGTGAGGTGACAACAACCCGCTTGCTCATGCGCAATCACGTACTTCCTTTCTTGGTGAACTTGGCGGCCGAGTGCTTGTGTCCATCCTCCTTCTTCTTCTTCACCGGCTTGGCCGACGCGTTCTTCGTGCCCTTCTTGTTCTTGAGGATGTTGCTGCCCTGCGCCATGATGCTCCGCTTGTGACGGTCGTCGCTCGCTTCTTGTCGGTGACCTCTCCGGGGCCAGTGCATTCGCTGGCTCAGATGGGAATCAGATCGGAGACCACCATCCCCCTGTTGTTGGTGGGCGGAGCTGTGAATTTGGAACGGAATCGCAACCCGCAAAACATGAACAAGGGCTCTTAAGATTATGTTGCAACAAAAACACCTGATCGAATTTTCCTGTCTCAACCTCCAAACCCGATCATCAAGCCAACTGCCACCATTGTGGCGACAATGGATGCAGGGGACGCGCCGTGTTCGCGCCCACGTCCAGCCGAGTGCCCATGCAGAGGACGACGCGTCGCGTTATGTGCTTTGCCGCTGCCGTTTGCTGTCGGATCGCCTGTGTTGCCGTTCGAGCCAACGGCTTTCGCGAGCACTGGAAATGTAAATCCCCGCGGTTTGGTCGCGCACTCAGGCGCTGTCGCATTGCACACCTCGCAGATCTGCGAGTAGTTGACGCGCTTGCAGCCGAAGCCGTCCCCGCACTTCTTGACGTTCACGTAGCACGGCGGGTTGCTCGCCGCAAGGTCGCTGATCGTCGGGAGCGGTAGCATGCGTCGCACGTCAGCTTCGTCCACCTGCGTCGAGTTTCTCAGCCCGAGCGTCAGGTTCTGGTACGTGGCCAGCAATTGCTTCGTGCGCGCTTGGTTTGCGAGCGGGTCCAGTGGGTTGTCCCAGAAGGAAAGCACTGCTTCCCATGTTCCGTTGTCTGCTGCCTGGAACTCGACGCCACCGGCTTGGCAAAAGGCCGTGAAGTTGTGATACGGCGTGCTCGAACCATTCGGCGTCATCTGCGTTATCCCAACGACGTCGTCGATCGGTACGTAACCCAGGATGCGGTAGTTGAACGTGCACGCCACGCCGTCCGGTAGTTCGTCCAAACGACAGAGCCCTGCGCGCGAGTTCGCACGGCAACTCGAGTTCTTGTGGCCCCACGCCAGGAGTGGACACGTGTGTGGGAACGAGAACCAAACATTTCCTGGATATGGTGCGCGATCGTCGCTGTCCTTGTTCTCTCCACCCACGAATGGACCGACGTTTGGCTCACCGACGTCGCCGTTCAAGTACAAGCACGGCTTGGAAAACGTTTGGTTTCCGTCGCCGTGGTCAACCACCGGCGTGCATCGACCGCTGTCCATGGGAATCATGGGACCATACTCGGGCTCAGGGGCCGTGTCTTGGTACAGTGCCAGCGTCTCGTTCGTCTGAGCAATCACGCCCTCGTAGAACGCGATGATTGACATGTTACTTTTGCGGTAGCAGCGTTGTTCAAGAGAGCGACTGTTGTAGTTGATGCCCTCGGCCTGGACGTACATGAGTGCACCTTCGACAGACGCCGTGTTGACGGTGTCCATTGCGGCTACAAAGCCCGATGTGTCGTCCTTACCGAACGACGAGACAAAGCGACCGAGCGCCTTGCTCCACTTGGGTACGTCGCTCTGGATGCGCGCGTGAACGGCACGCACAGGCGTCATGTGGAACTGGTCATTGCGCTGCGTCTTGCGTGTCCTTGGTGTTGGCCGCAGCAAATCTAGCAGACCACGGCCGGCATTGGGCTTGAGTGATATAGCCGCGGTGCTGGCGTTGGCAATGGTAGTGCTAGCCACAGCGGAGCATGGCATACCTGGAGCACAAGTGTCTCCAGCGAGAACACGAGCCAACGTGGCCGTCAAGAGCAGCGTGTGCTTGATGCTCATCGCGTGACTTGCAGTGTGCGAGCACCTGGCACTTCAGTCCGTCCCAGTGATGGATGGAGGTACGGGACGGGTCGCGGGGATTTCGCGGAGACGCGCTTGACGGCGATGACCGCGAGGTGCATCATAGCCGTCATTAAGAGAGCGATTAAGACGCAGCAAAGCTTATCGGGTTGCATTTCGTTCGCTCAACACACAGTACATAGAATTACTTTAAAACGCTCTCCTAGAATGACCGGTCGCTGCTGCCATGGCCGGCGAGCCGGCGCATCACAAACAAACACGTGATCACACGCAGTAGACACCGTTCGGACTAGGCACTGGCGACTGAGTTGGAAGGGAAGGCGTCGACGACGGAATCGACGGTGGCTGTGGCTGTGGCTGCGGTTGTGGCTGCGGCTGTGGCGCTGGGGTTGCCGGCATCGACGAGGCAGGCGATGGTGCCGCCGGAGAAGTAGCTGGTGATTTGTTCGAGTCGTCCTGCTTTGGCGAGCCTGGGGTTGAGCTTGGCGCTGGAGTCTTCGCGTCGCTTGGACGAGGGATCGATGTCGGCTTTGGTGCATCCGATGGGCTTGGCTTTGGCGCAGCGGTGGTTGGGCACGGCACGATATCATCCTGCTTTGGGCTGGGCTTCTTGGTCGATGGCGCCGGGCTCACGCTTGGCACGTTGTCGGGCTTGGTCGGCTGAGGAGGGACAGGACCTGGCGTCGATGGGGCGGACGTAGGAGCCGAAGTTGGAGCCGAGGTTGGAGCCGAGGTTGGAGCCGAGGTTGGAGCCGAGGTTGGTGCCGAGGTTGGTGCTGGCGCAGGCCCAGGGCCTGGGGCTGGGGATGGTCCAGGTGCAGGAGCTGGGCCTCCACCATAGACGCGAGCGATAGTTTCGACGTCCTGGGCGGACAAAGTCTTGGACGCGCCGAACGACTTGTCTTGGGAGTGGTCGCAGTGGTCGTCGGTTGGCTCAGTGCAGCCTTCGCTCTCGTCGATGCCACAGAACTTGGTGTTGGCATACTCAGCCTTAGGGATACACAAACCGGTGTCGGCCGAGTAGTGCATGATCGAAGCCTTGCTATACGCAGTCTCGACGCCCTCCCTGTCGACGACGTAGTTGTCCCAGCTCAAGGATAGCTTGCCGCGAAGCACCACGACCTGGCGATCCTTGTGCGTGTGCTCGTGGATGAGACCGAGGATATGGCCCAACTCGTGGACGGCCACGCTGTGACCGTTGTCGTCGCCGCCAAAGCACTCTGGTGCGAAATTGAGCATCATGGCTTGGCTTGGTGCGTAACCCAACATGGCGTAGCAGCCGCTCTTCTCCTGGACGATCTGCATCTTTTGGCGACAGCCACCGCACACAGTCGTGTCAGCACCAAATTGCGCGACACACTCGCTGGCGTGCACGAAGCGGATCTTGGTCTTCTGGTGATAGTCCTCCATGGCGCCAGTGAACGTCTTTTGCTGCTCAGCCGTGAACGATGTGCCGAAGTCCCAGCACACGACACCCTGTGGCCAGTAGCGATCGTTGCTGCTGACGTAGATGCCCAGCTGGCGACGACTGGCATGGATCGCGCTGTCGTCACACGAGATGGACGTGGCGTGCTCAGCGTCACGGAGACGGGTTTCCTTGAAACACTGGGGCTTGCCCTTCTCACACACAGCGAAGATGCTGTCGGCGACACCGTGCGCACCAGTGACGTAGCGCATACTGCCTTCATGCCGCCCACTTCACAATCTTGAGCGCTCACAGCCTGGCTCATCAGCGCCGCCAGCAATGCCCATCGAATCGTTGTCGCAACCATGGGAAAGGTGTTGGCTGTGTTTCTGGGGTTCGTATTCGTTGTGGTTGGGATGAGCAAGCCAGCGCAAAAAGCTCAATGGGCTTGCTCGCAAGTTTGCTGGGCACGGTCAGCTTGTGCCCCCCAATGCTGGAAAAGCGGGCGCGCTCGCGGAAAATCGTGCAGCTTCCATCGTGCGGATCTCGGGTGCTGGAGACCATGTGCCGCTGGGTGATTCGTGACGGCTGGGCTGTCAAGCCGCACCACATGGCGGTTGTATTGGAATGCTGCCGGATTTGTGGGCCGCGTCAACACCGGCTGGTTCAAATGGGGCAGCAGTTGTGTGGGCGTGCGTGTATTCCTTGACAAACCATGCGCTATTTTTTACGGACGCTTCATGGATGCCTTTGGTTGTCGTGGGCACGGCTGTGTTTTGTTGGGGTGGCCAGCCCTGCGGTCGGCGGACGCCCTCGATCTGTGGGCCACCGACGTCTGTGTCAAGCAAATCCTCGTTCACATCGAACTGACAGGTTTTGCAACAGGTGGTGCCCATCAGAGACACAAAGGCTCCAACGAGTCGCTTACTGCCCGAGTGCACGAAAGTTGGTCTTTGCAATGGGAGGACCACACTGCGATCGACTGCGTCGGGACACCCACAGCGACTCAATCAAAGAGATGTCGTTGAATTACTCCCAACAATGGATTGTGCTTACTGGCGACCGAAGCTGATCAAGACCGACACCAGGATGGCACAGAGCGCTGGCAAAGTCATCGTTGGCGCGTGTGGTGCCGATGACTTTTTGCTACCGCTCTTGCTTCCCTTGTCGCCACCGCTAGTTTTGCTATCCTTACCGCCCTTGGCCCCGCCCTTTGCAGCGCTGCCCGAGCTGCTCGTCGCTGGCGCAACGGCCTTCACCAACTTTGGGAACGTGAAGCCACTCGGCGCGCTCTTGCAGTCCGACGACGCTTCAGTGCACACCTTGCAGAACTGGGAGTAGCCACTGCGCTTGCACGGCTTGCTAGCACACTGGTACGCGTTCTTGTAGCACTCGGGGTTGTCCTTTGCCAGGTCTTCCGGTTTGGTCAATGGCTTGAAGTTCTTGACGATGTCGTCCGGAATCATAGTGTTGATCTTGGACTTGCCCTGCACCAGGTTGTCGTACTCGTCGAGCATCTTCTGGATGCGCTGTTGGTTAGCCGTGGTGTTTCCTGGGTCCTTCCAGAAGTCGATGGATTCCGTCACATTGCCCGTTGTCTTATCGGTGCTGAACTCGACGTTACCAGCCTCACAGAACTCCTTGTAGCTCTTGTACGTGCCGTTGGCTGTGATGCCAACCAGGTCGTCCAGACCCAGGTAGCCCAAAATCTTGAAGTTAAAGATGCACTTGACACCGTCAGGCTGCTCGTTATCAGCGCACAACACCCGGTGGCTCTTCTTACGGCACTCGGCCTTGTCGTCCTTCCATCCCAGCGTCGGGCACGAGCTTGGAAATGAGAACCAGATTGTGTCCGGGTACGGAGCGCGCTTGTCAGTCTCCTTCATCAGGCCACCCACGAACGGACCGATGTCGGCCGTGCCCTGGTTACCGTTCATCATGAGGCACTCCTTCGGGAAGTTGTCGCTCACGTTGGTGCACTTGCCCACGTCGAACGACAGCATTGGACCGTACTCAGGGTTGTCGCCGGCCTCCTGGAACTCGGCCAGAGTGGCGTTGGGCTGCGCGAAGTTGATTTCATAGAACACGACGTACGTCATGTTGTTTTTGCGCTCGCACTTGGTGGACTGCTGGGTCACATCAATGCCCTCCGCCTGCATGAACATGAGCGCGCCTTCGACGGACGCAGTGTTGGCGCCATCCAGCGCCATCTCGTAACCGTGCGAGTAGTTCTTCGCAAACGGCGTGTAGAACGCCTTGGCGGTGCTGTCCCACTTGGGCGCGTCATTCTGGATGCGTGCGTGCACGGCGCGCACCGGTGTCATGTGGTACGCGCCATCTTTCGCTGCCGCTTTGCTCGCGTCAGGTTTCTTGGTTGGGGAGACAGTGCCCGGCTTGAGCGCCCCAGACGGAGATGGTGCGGACGATGGCGACGACGATGGTGACGTCGATGGAGCTTGAGCTGCTGCCTGCTCAATAGCCAAGCAGCCCACGGCCAATGCCACCAGACCTGTTCGAAGCTTCATTGTCCGGAACGCAGCGACTTCTTGAATGATGCATCCGATGATAGCAGCTAGGGCCTCACTTGTTCCTGCCAGCGCTCAGCGCAAGTTGTGTGCATCGCGCGCAAAACCAGCTGGTGCCCAGCCAACCTCCAAATCGTGGATTGAGAACTGCTTGCAACGGCTATGAACCTCGACCGGAAAATTTGTTCAAGTCGGCAGCGTTACAATCACGCATCTACCCATCCATCCAGCTCATTACCTCAACGAGACAGAACTTCGTGCTCCATGTTCACTCCAGCTAGTGGTTCATGGACCTTCATCTTCGTTGCGCTGTCGTCAGCTCCTCCACAGCAAGCCACCGCCGCATCGAGCAGCAAAGGGCTAAATCATGCTTCTACCTCGGCTAAGTTTGATGTCGAAACATCGACCAACACAACTTCCACAGACAAGCCAATCACTATACGAACACCATGGACGTGTGCAGTACACGTGTGCCAGTTGGACAGAAGTGCTGCGGTTGCGGTGTGAGATAATGACATGAAGCCGCAATTGCGTTGGACAGATGCGGTTGGTTTGAAACTGGATTCCCATGAGGCAACACCACGAGGAAACACACAACAATTAGCCACGAACCGATCGCAGAGCAATGTGGCGCAAGACCTAGGAAGCTGTGCAATGGCTCGGTCTCTTTCCCAGCCGCGTTCGGGTACGTGCCGTGTGGTAAGTTGCAGAACAAGGCATGGTGGCGACATTGCACCCTGATGAGAGTCAGTGGGTGCCCACTCCAGCGTTCAGGTTTTGCGTTTCCCGATCGGTGAGCATTTGGCGTCATGGTTGACGTCACGGGACTCGCTGACGATCATCGGGTGGCCACAATGCACTTGTTCATTCCGATCCGCTCTGTCGCGGCAACCGACGTTTTTCTCCGCGTCTCGCAGCAGTGGTTGTCGAACCGGTGGCGTGAACGAAGCCGATGAATCATAGTCAAGAACCCAGCAAAGGCATGGCAGCGAGCAGTTACAGTATCGATGAACGCGGCAGGCAATGCGCAACAACGACATCAGCGATGAGTGCCCTCTGCGATCAGCACCAACGCTGCAGACCGTCTTTTCCCGCAGAACAAAGTCAACAACAGCTGAACTGATGCAATTTGCCACTCGTGACTGTCCTGTCTATTCGGATCGAAGCATCGAGCTACACTATCTCTGCCACTACTACCGTTATACTCCCTCATGAATGCCCATTTCACGCGGCTCGCATGCACATGCATACGCACACGACCTTCCGTCGTCGCATCGATCCCATCATCGTCCTGCCCCCGCTGAGCGTGCTTGGCTTGGCCCTCTTCGTCTTCGTCTTTTTGAACGGCGACTTTGTGCTTGCCGCACTGCTCTTGCCCGCCACACTCGCGCAGCAGAACTCCTCGTCCAAATCCACACCCGTCACCGACCCGCACATGTGCTGTCGCTAGCACCTGCAGCTCGCCTCGCTCCACCCGCTCCATCAACTCCAGGCACTATGGCTTGGGCTGCGACTGTATGGGCACGTGCTCGATGGTGCTGCGCGACTTTGGCGGAGGTAGCAACGAAGGAGGCAAGCCTGGCGCGCCACAGCAGTTTGTTGTGCGCGAAGGTATATGCATCGGCAATGGTGTGGCACAGGCTCAAGTCGCACAAAAAGACCCAGGCCGGCAGCAAGTGTGCACACACCAACAGCACCGACTTCGAGTTGGCTTCGGCAACAATGACGGACGACGACTGCGCCTCGCGTTCGGACGGAGCGCTGCACGTTGCTGCGCGTTGCCACAGCACTCGTGGAGTGTGGCGAGGAGATCGCATAGCATCTCCCGGAGCTGTCACACGCAAAGATCAACAGCACACCATCGTGAAGTGGGAGGTGATGCGTCAGCGCAACGGCGGCAAGTTGGACGACTTCTCTCCGACATTCTGTTCGGAGTTCAACATCCCTGCCAACCACAAGCCACACTATCTCGAGTTGCTCGAGCCGTGGAGCGAGGCGAGCTGCAGGTGCTGGTGACCGACAAGTGCAAGCATATGAGCGGATCGGTGTCGGGTGTGGATCTGGGCGAGGATTTCTACTACGTTTGCGAGTGCGGCTGGCACGAGCAGTGCGGCTGGCACAAAGTCGCCGGCCAAAAAGACGACGACGAGCGCGGCATCGAAGCGCCAAGCACTCCACGCCAAGCACGTTCAGCACGAGCAGAACGATGATGCGAGCGATGCAGCGATGAAGCGCCGCGTGCGCCTACATGTGCACGTGGGCCACGAGGAATGCGCATTAGAGGTGGCTCGAAGCTTCGATCCCAATAGACAGGACTGTGACTGCACAGAGTGGCAAATTGCATCAGTTCAGCTGTTGTGCGCGTTTGGTTTGCGGGGAAAGATGGTCTGCAGCGCTGGTGCTGATCGCAGAGGGCACTCATCGCCCACCATTTCCGATGTCGTTGTTGCGCATTGCGTGCCGCGTTCATCGATAACTGGTCGCTGCAATGCCTTTGCTGGGTTCTTGACCACCGTTCATCCGCTTTCTTCACGCCACCAGTTCGGCATCCACTGCCGCGAGACGCGGAGAAATACGCGACAGTGCGCATCGGAATGAACAAGTGCATTGTGGTCATTCATCCATCACCTTCGTCGACTTTTTAACCCGATGATCGTCAGCGAGTCGCGTGATGGATGCGTCCGTCAAATATGACGCCAAATGTTCATGGAACGAGAGGGTCCCAACTCACCCACCCGCCAACACCTGGGCAACGCAGAACCTGAACGCTGGAGTGGGCACCCCACTGACTCTCCAAATTCGCATCAGGGTGCAATGTCGCCACCGTGCCTTGTTCTGCAACTTCTGGCGCCAGACCACAGAGCACGTGCACGAACGCGGCTGGGAAAGAGACCGAGCCATCGCACAGCTTCCTAGGTCTTGCGCCACATTGCTCTGCGATCGGTTCGTGGCTAATTGTTGTGTGTTTCCTCGTGGTGTTGCCTCATGGGAATCCAGTTTCAAACCAACCGCATCTGTCCAACGCAATTGCGGCTTCATGTCATTATCTCACACCGCAACCGCAGCACTTCTGTCCAACTGGCACACGTGTACTGCACACGTCCATGGTGTTCGTATAGTGATTGGCTTGTCTGTGGAAGTTGTGTTGGTCGATGTTTCGACATCAAACTTAGCCGAGGTAGAAGCATGATTTAGCCCTTTGCTGCTCGATGCGGCGGTGGCTTGCTGTGGAGGAGCTGACGACAGCGCAACGAAGATGAAGGTCCATGAACCACTAGCTGGAGTGAACATGGAGCACGAAGTTCTGTCTCGTTGAGGTAATGAGCTGGATGGATGGGTAGATGCGTGATTGTAACGCTGCCGACTTGAACAAATTTTCCGGTCGAGGTTCATAGCCGTTGCAAGCAGTTCTCAATCCACGATTTGGAGGTTGGCTGGGCACCAGCTGGTTTTGCGCGCGATGCACACAACTTGCGCTGAGCGCTGGCAGGAACAAGTGAGGCCCTAGCTGCTATCATCGGATGCATCATTCAAGAAGTCGCTGCGTTCCGGACAATGAAGCTTCGAACAGGTCTGGTGGCATTGGCCGTGGGCTGCTTGGCTATTGAGCAGGCAGCAGCTCAAGCTCCATCGACGTCACCATCGTCGTCGCCATCGTCCGCACCATCTCCGTCTGGGGCGCTCAAGCCGGGCACTGTCTCCCCAACCAAGAAACCTGACGCGAGCAAAGCGGCAGCGAAAGATGGCGCGTACCACATGACACCGGTGCGCGCCGTGCACGCACGCATCCAGAATGACGCGCCCAAGTGGGACAGCACCGCCAAGGCGTTCTACACGCCGTTTGCGAAGAACTACTCGCACGGTTACGAGATGGCGCTGGATGGCGCCAACACTGCGTCCGTCGAAGGCGCGCTCATGTTCATGCAGGCGGAGGGCATTGATGTGACCCAGCAGTCCACCAAGTGCGAGCGCAAAAACAACATGACGTACGTCGTGTTCTATGAAATCAACTTCGCGCAGCCCAACGCCACTCTGGCCGAGTTCCAGGAGGCCGGCGACAACCCTGAGTACGGTCCAATGCTGTCGTTCGACGTGGGCAAGTGCACCAACGTGAGCGACAACTTCCCGAAGGAGTGCCTCATGATGAACGGTAACCAGGGCACGGCCGACATCGGTCCGTTCGTGGGTGGCCTGATGAAGGAGACTGACAAGCGCGCTCCGTACCCGGACACAATCTGGTTCTCATTTCCAAGCTCGTGCCCGACGCTGGGATGGAAGGACGACAAGGCCGAGTGCCGTAAGAAGAGCCACCGGGTGTTGTGCGCTGATAACGAGCAGCCTGACGGTGTCAAGTGCATCTTTAACTTCAAGATTTTGGGCTACCTGGGTCTGGACGACCTGGTTGGCATCACAGCCAACGGCACGTACAAGAGCTACAAGGAGTTCTGTGAGGCTGGTAACGTCGAGTTCAGCACCGATAAGACAACGGGCAATGTGACGGAATCCATCGACTTCTGGAAGGACCCAGGAAACACCACGGCTAACCAACAGCGCATCCAGAAGATGCTCGACGAGTACGACAACCTGGTGCAGGGCAAGTCCAAGATCAACACTATGATTCCGGACGACATCGTCAAGAACTTCAAGCCATTGACCAAACCGGAAGACCTGGCAAAGGACAACCCCGAGTGCTACAAGAACGCGTACCAGTGTGCTAGCAAGCCGTGCAAGCGCAGTGGCTACTCCCAGTTCTGCAAGGTGTGCACTGAAGCGTCGTCGGACTGCAAGAGCGCGCCGAGTGGCTTCACGTTCCCAAAGTTGGTGAAGGCCGTTGCGCCAGCGACGAGCAGCTCGGGCAGCGCTGCAAAGGGCGGGGCCAAGGGCGGTAAGGATAGCAAAACTAGCGGTGGCGACAAGGGAAGCAAGAGCGGTAGCAAAAAGTCATCGGCACCACACGCGCCAACGATGACTTTGCCAGCGCTCTGTGCCATCCTGGTGTCGGTCTTGATCAGCTTCGGTCGCCAGTAAGCACAATCCATTGTTGGGAGTAATTCAACGACATCTCTTTGATTGAGTCGCTGTGGGTGTCCCGACGCAGTCGATCGCAGTGTGGTCCTCCCATTGCAAAAACCAACTTTCGTGCACTCGGGCAGTAAGCGACTCGTTGGAGCCTTTGTGTCTCTGATGCGCACCACCGACTCCGCGCACTGCGGAAACCCCGAATGCACCACTGCACTCGTCGATCCGTTCCATATTGTGTGGACATGCGTAGACGCGTTATTCTTCTGGCAGCTGCTCTATCATCGCCAGATGGACACCACCGAGCGGGAGAACACGGACCAAATGATCACCTCCAACCACGTGGTGGTCCGACACGACCATACAACCCGACCTCGACGGCGAGGACGCCGCTGACACCGTGATGCGGTGACGGAAGGCCGCGTGCGTGTGCATGTGAGCGTGAGCCATGCAAAAGGAGCTATTTCGTAGTGGTAGAAGGTAGAAGCGACAGATCGATTCTGGATCGCAATTACCGGTAACACATGGCGAGTTTCCAGTGTTTGAAGGCAACTCTGGTTTTGGCGGCTGGATACAAAGCGATTTTTGGCTTTTCTTTTGGCATCTAGTCGCAATAGGCCAAGCAGCATGCATACTTGTCTTCGTGGGCGCTGCCCAACGATACCATGGGTTTCATCGGTCTACCACGCGCTCGTGCTATTTCCAGCTCACCAGCTCGCTCGTGGTAAACGGCGCATGCACGAAACAGTTGGGCCATCCACAGCACTTGGAGCGAGCGCGTCGGGAAGCAAGAGCTGGCTGCATGCGTGAAGCGCGTGTGCGCGTTGGTGCTCGCGGCGTCCATGCAGAAGCGCTCGCGCCAATCGAACCGGGAGCGCGGCTTCACGGAGCAAGACAGCTACCGCTTCTACACCGGCGTGTTCCTGTTTGATCAAGCCAAGCACGATCAAGAGCGCACCGTTGCATTCACGCAGCAAAACGACGACGAGATTCTGCAAAATGCTCAGATCGGCTTTGGGAGCTTTGACCTCGGTGCCAGCAGAGACTTCTCCTCGCTTCAGCCGGCAGCAAACGTGCGCATCCCGAGTCCCAAGACATCGCTTGCTCCCGTCACGCCGGAGCAACAAAGACAGCAACTGGTGGCTGTTCAAGCTGCCAATCCAACACGATTGCAGCGCTTTTTTGCGATCGCCGCAGTGTCCCTGCTGTACGCTTGCTGTGTCGACGCCATCTACATCATGTACACGGTTCCATTGCGCGTCGGCTTCTTCTTTGACCCTCGAAATGGCCGAGCGACACGAACTCAGTGGACTCCGCTGCTCGTTATGTTCACACTTTTCGACCTCCTAGGCGCTGTAGCACGTTGCTGGGTCTTCCGGGACGAACTTCGGAAGCTATTGGCCAGCGTTCGCGACGGCGTCGTCAGGGTCTGGACACAATCAACGAAGTCAGCTAGTTCGTCTCGGCGAAGCGGAGCCCGAAACTACAGAAGCACCAGTCGACACGTGAATGGCTCGTTGGGCTCCATGAATGGCGACCGCAGCCTGATGGCATCACTAGCGCAGAGTTCGCGAACTGCGAAACAGCGCGCAAGTTCGTTTTGGCGCGCGATCAGCATTTTCTTTTACTGTGTACCGTGGGAGTTTGTGGTGATAGGGCTCGATCTCAATGTGCTCCATGTCGTTGGAGTAGCACGAATCATCCAGGCGATCTACTTCTTCACGTGGCGCTATTCTCAAGTGTTGCTGGCGCGACTGCGTGACTTCAGATTTGTTCGTCTGCTCTCGATCAGCAGTATCGCCATGGAAGTCTACCTCGTGTGGCTTGGATTGTATCTTTGCCATCTCGCGGCGTGCGGCTATATGTTTCTTGCGCACTGGGAGTGCGGCTTGGACTTCAGCGATTGCGCTGCTGACGTGTTCCCACCACAATCATGGGTGATCAAGGATCGCCTGGAAGGAGGAACCACGTGGCGCAAATACATTCGGACTCTCTACTGGGGTTGCAAGACTGTCACAACGCTTGGCCAAGGCGATCTCGTTCCAGCAACCATGATTGAGACCAGCTACCGCATCGTGGTGCAGTATTTCGGGGGCCTTTGGGCCACAGCAATCTTAACTGCGTGCTCGTTCTACTTCAGCCACAAAGACGCCAACATGCCTATCAACATCAGCACCAGACTTGCGCAATCTGCCAAGGTAAGCTGAAACAGACACTGGTCGATGGTCGCGACGGTGGCCACATCGTGGACTGACTGGAGTATGTGTCATATCCAGTTTCTCACGTCTCGGAAAATCTCGACCAGGCTGTGCTCGAACGTTCAAACGTATTTCCAGTATATTCAGAAAACGCGGAGCGGGGTAGAAGAAGAACTCATTTTGTCGAATTTGCCTTCTCATTATCACATCCAATGTTCCAACTACGTGCGCTACAAGTCTTTCAAACGAGTACGGTAACACACAGGCAGCGTTCTTTGCCCACTCTCTCCTAACGTATTGGCTTCCATTTTGGCTTTCAGATCGTATTTTTCAAAAGTTGCGAAGGAGCATTTTTGCGGACGTTGCTCAGTTTTCTCGAACAAGATTTCTTCGTTCCAGATCAACAAGTCATTGGGTTTCAAGAGCCAGAGGAAATGTTTATCATGGCATCTGGTGAAATCCGGATATTAGATGAATGCAGGAAACTTCGAGGTCGTCTCATGACTGGCAACACGCACGCGGAAGAAGCTCTGTTCTCTGAAACGAGCTCGCCTGGCTTTCTCATCGCAGACACATTCTGTGAAGTCTGGTTCCTACCGCGTCAGTCTTTTAAGGCCGCAATGCGGAAACATTTCTCCAAACTCAAGTACGTCACCATTCTGTCGAGAAACGCTCCGCAGTTGGAAGAAGAGATGATCGAGGACGCGCCCGACCAAGGCCTAGACCACACAAGGGCACTCAGTCATAGCGGTTCTGCGTTGAAGAAGCTGATGCAACGCATGTCGAATGATGCTGATGTGGCGATCCAGGGCGTCGCGTCGTGGCGTATTCCGACTTCACGCTTTCAGCATGTATGGCGTCGTCTCGAATGTGCCCTAATGCTTGTGCTGCTTGCCGAAGTGCCTTTCCAAATCTCATTTCAACGAGGCTTTGGTGTCATGGACGACCATCGCGGCGCCTTGTCGATGCCAGCGCAGCGCTTAAATTTCTTCATGAGCTGCATCATTGAACTGTTTTTCCTTGCCGACGTGCATTTTCGGAGTTACTGGTTTGTTCGGTCTCAGCACAGCGAGTCAGATGACACCACATCTCGAGATGACACTGTCTTCGGCATGATTACCGACAAAGCCCAAATCTTTCGGCATTATCTGGAGAACGACGACTACTGGCACGACATCATCGCCAATGCGCCGTTGGCACTCGTGTGGGATGTTGTTCCGAAAAACCACATTCCCAATGCGGCAGTCAACAGCTTGCGCTTTCTTCGATTGCTCCGGCTTATCCGATTGCGAACCCTCAAGCGCAAACTCAAAGTCATTCTGGTTGAAGACGGCATTGCGCCATCAAACCGGCTGCTGGTTTACGTTGTCATTTTCTGCTGTACTATGGCCCACGTTGCTGGATGCATCTACTTCCTGGTCGCTGACCTCGATGACTTCACGTCTGGCTTACCGCCGCGTGGTGTGCTTAGGAATTCGATATCCACCGTCCAGTGCCTCGAAGATGCCAGTATCCACGGCAATTGCACCTGGTATATGTACGACCGCAGCACATTTGACATCGACCTACCATTTCTGCGTTCACTGCACTGGAGTCTCGTGCTCATGTCCACGGTTGGATACGGTGATATCGTCGCCTTCTCGACCAGCGAGACCCTCGTTGCCTGCCTCTGGATCTTCATTGGAGCCAACATCTGCTACTTCACTGGCTGCGCCATCTCGAGTGTGCTAGCGCAGCAACACATTTTGCACGCAATTCGACACGCGCGATTGCAAGACATCAACGTCGCGCTCATGAGCATGCGGAGCTTACCGGACACGAGCAAGAAGCTCATTCGCGGTTACTACGAGACCAAGTGGAAGCTCAACGGCAGCGCAGTGCAAGACACGGAAATCATGCGCCGCTTGCCACGATCGCTGCGCCACCAGGTGCAGTACTCGCTGTATCGGAATGACGTGCGCATGTGCTATTTGTTTGCGTGCTGCGAGAACGAGCCATTGATTCTCAACGAATTAGCACACATCATCCGGTCGGAAATATTCCTTCGCAATGTCACCGTCGTCAAAGCCGGCCATCTCGCCAAGGAGTTCTTCCTCATCCAGAGCGGCGCCGTCGAGCTGTTGGTTCCTCCACGGAAGACTGGAGAGAGCGGACCGCGGCAACGCGCTTCGAATGCCTTCTTCGAGTTCTACCGCAAGAAGCGAGACACGTTCACGTTTTGGAGCTACACGCAGAGTTTTGGGGGAAGGAGACGGTCGTCTGCGGCAACAGAATCGGAGCCTCCGTCGACGAGACGCCGCAGCAGTGTGAGCGTGGGGACACAAGGCTCAGTTTCCAACCTTGGGTCCATCGGTCACATTCAATGGTTCGGTTCGTCGAATGCGTTGGAGTCAGTGAAGCGCAACTCTCTCGATAACAGGCGCGTAAGTCTACTCACCATCCAGCCATTTGGTGAAGCGGCAATCCCTATCTCTGTCCTCAAGACCCACGACTGTTTCGGCGAAGAAGCGATCGCGCTGGCAGATACCAAGGTGTACCAGACAAACGTTCGCGTGCTCTCGAGCATCCAAGTTGCCGTCATTCGACGTCAAGACTTTCTGGCATTGGCTCGGCGCTATCCGGGTCCATTTGCCGAGATCACAGCAGCTGCAGAGCACAAGGCGGCTCGAGACGAGCAAATGTTACACGCCGTGCAAGAGAACTTTGTGCGCAAATCGAAGATCCCTCGTCGTCTCGGCATCTGCTCTTCGCTCTACACGGATGTGCGTCGAAAAAATCGCTACCAGCGAGGACCTCGCGTGTTAGACCCAGAGAAGGCGTTCGCGCGGTGGTGGCGACGCACCTACGCGCTCATTCTGGCGTACAATTTCTATGTCATCATTTTCCGCATCGCGTTTTTACCAAAGCCGACCACGCGAGCGATCGTTGTGCTCACGGCCATCGACTACCTCAGTGACGTGTTCTTGTTCGTGGATATTTACCTTAAGCTCACGCGACTCGGCTACGTGGAGTATGGAGAGAAGGTTCTGGACCGCCAGGTCATCCGCCAGCGCTACAAGGAGAGTTGGCTCGTTATCGACTGCTGCAGCATGTTGCCGCTCTACTACTGGGGAGATTACTTCATCGTGTCCTTCGTCCGCGTCCCCCGGCTGTTGCGCAGTCGACAGTTGCTCCAAATCCTCGACGACGCCCAGCAAGGACTCCAAGAACGCTTTGCGCGTGGCAGCAGCATGGTGCTCAACATCTTTGACTTGCTCAAGTTCTTTTTGATCTTCGTATCCACGGCTCATTACGTCGGCAGCTTGTACTACCTCATCGGGCGCCTGCAAAGCGAGCAAAACATTGCCAGTTGGATCACAAGCGACCACGTGCTCAGCGCCTACGATAGCCACGACGTGGCAGTGCACTACATGCGTGCGCTATACTGGTGTCTCTCGACGGTAAGTCTTGCCTACCAACTGCTTGATGAGATCCATTAAAACTGACACTGTATGCACTGCTTGGGCCAGTTCACGGTCGATTGTTTTGGTGACATTCTCTCACAGAATGCGCCGGAGACGCTGTTTGCCATCTTCTCGTGCATTCTCGGCTGGGTGTTCGTCGGGCAAGTCATCGGCCGCATCAACTCGCTCATGATCACGCTAGATCGGGACGCCAAAGAACATCGTGAACGCGTCGAGGACTTCCAGCAGTACGCCAAGCGCCGCAACCTGCCGCCTGCACTGCGGCAGCGCGCCATGGAAAGCCTGCAATTTAAGAGCGAGTGTCTCCTAGAACTGCGGATTCCAGAAATTTTCAAGGACCTCCCGACGGCGGTGCGGACGCAGATGTACGACGAACTCTACGGTTCGTTCCTGCGGCGTTTGCCCGAGTTTGACGCGTTTTCGTCCGCGCAAATCGAAAGCGTGGCACAGGCGCTCTACATCGAAGTGTATTTGCACGGCGACGTCATTTTCGAGGCTGGCCGGATGGGGACCAAGCTGTACATCCTCAAGGAAGGCACAGCAGAGATCTACTCGAGCGAAACCAAAATGGTCTTTGCCGCGCTGGAACGTGGGGCGCTGTTCGGCGAGTTGGCCTTCTTCTTGCCCGGTGCGCGACGTCTGGCGTCCATCCGGGCCGTACAAAACTGCCAAGTGCTGCAGCTAGATCGGTCGGTTTGGGATCGATTATGGCCTCCGGCAATCCGAATGGAGCTCGAGAAGCGCATTCTCGTCACCATCAAGCGCAAATATGGACGTGCCGCGCGGGCTTTCATCAATATTTCGAAGAACTTTTACATGCGCCTGGAGAACAACGAGCCCCAACGCCGAGCGTCCGCCATCAGCACGGATTCTGCAATGCCATTACCACCAGCCCTGCTCCTGCGCCGACCATCGATGGGCAAATCGTTTGCGCCGATGGAATCGCTGTCGAAACATTCGACGCACTCGCAATCGCGGCGACCGTCGCTCGCCCGTCGCAATTCCCACGCACCCGGAGCAGGTGCCCCGCCCGCGGGCCGCAACAGATCGACTAGTGTCACCGCCGGTGGAATCATGTCGACGCTAAACGCCATGGGCCGCAAGAAGTCGAGATCGGTGTTCAAAATGCCCACGAAATCCAGTTCGGCAACACCGATCGTGCAAATCCACCTGCCACCGTCACCACCGAAAGCAGCCGTCGTAGCGGCACCTTCTACACCGCCATCATCACCTCGGCTACCACCGCATCCAGCGACCACACCGGCACCTTCTGCACCAACAATGCCTGCCACAGCGTCTCCAGTGGCTGCACCGACTTCAAACCCTGCCTTGCTTCGACGACGTTCGACTATCACGTCGCTCATTGAGGACCTCGGGATTGCACCAAAGCCAACGCCCGCCGCTGAAGTCAGTGCCATGTTCCATCGCGCCGATTCGCTGCGTCTCGTGCGCAAGCGCTCGTTCACGAACCTTAAAGAGCAGCTGGCGGGGCTATCAATCGCGACGGATTCGCGCTGGCGCCGCCACGAGCGACGGCTCAATACGCTGCGGATGTTTGATCGCTCGTGGGCACAAATCGAGGACGATATGAAACACGAAGGCGGCAGAGAGTGCAAGCGCCGAGCCAGTATTTTCCTGCTTCCAACGCATCAAGAACAGCTCGAGGCACGTGCGAAGGCCATCCGTGCCAAAGTGCGGCGACACTCGATCCTGACTGCTGCGCAGGAGCTGAGCAAGCTGCTGCTGCTAACGGACGACGTACCACAGTTGCAGGACTTCAAGGAGCAGCAGACCAACGCCGATGCCAATAAGAAGAAGACGCCGCAGAATCCTACGAGGCCCGCAGGACCCAGCACCAAGAGCTTGCTGTCGCTCAAGATGATTGCCAAGCGACTGCGCCAAACCAATTCCGGGACGTCGCGCAAGGTCACTCCGAGCGAAGCAGACCGCCCAGACCGCCCAGACCGCCCAGCAGCATCCTCACACGCAGACAACCCATTCGACATTTGGGCCGATCTTCCGTCCGCGTCGGCGCTGTTCAAGGAGCACTCAACGTTTCGCCACGCATGGGACTTCGTGATGCTATTGGTGGCTTTGTACTACATCATTGTTGTTCCGTTCCGCGTGAGCTTCTTGTGGGACCAAATGGATAGCGGCAGCTTGCTGGCACACGTGCGCCTGTGGTACGCCCTCGAATACGGCGTGGCGGACTTGCTCTGCGTCGTGGATTTTGTGTTTCGGATGCGCTACTTCAGCTTCTTCGAAGGCGGTGAAGTAGTGTCCGATCCGAAGCTGATCGGGCGCCATTACCGCAACAGCGGCTCCTTCGTTATCGACGTCGCCGCCCTGATACCGTTTGAGCTAGTGTTGCTGTTACTGCACGCCGCCAACGTCGTCCCTCCGTTAAAATTCTGGCGCTTGCTTGCGCTATTTCGACTCAACAAGTTTGCTCGCGGCGTGCACTTCCACCCGCTTAGCGACCTCGTGCAGCGCTACATGGTCTACGATCTCAAGATCCGCTGGCTACGACCAAGTTTCTGTTATCTCTTCCGCATGGGCGTGGATTTTGCACTCGGGACGCATTGGGTCTCGTGTCTCTTCTTCGGCGTCTCGTACATCTGCTTCACGGAAGGTCAGAAGTCGTGGCTGACCGAGCCTGGAATGCTGACGTTCGAAGGTTGCGATGGACTAGAAGGAATCGCGAAGGTATCGGTGCTGCAGAAGTATGTCCGGTCGTACCATTTCAGTATCGGCGCTATCACGACGGTCTGCTACGGCGACATCCTGCCGCTCAACGCGCTGGAGAACATGGCGACGCTGGCTGTGATCTTCTTCTCCGTGTCGTTCTTCAGTATGTTGTCGGGCGGGTTTTTCAAGTTTTTCGAGATGGAACTGGGGAAACGCGCCGACTACGAAGAGAAAGTGACGCAGGTGGGGCAGTACATGGTGTTCCACCAGTTCCCGGCTCGGATCTGGCACCAAATGCAAGTGTACTTTGCCATGGCGTGGCATGAGAGCAAGGGCATGAAAGAGGAAGAAATGATGCGCGGGCTCACCAAGTCGGTCAAGGACGAGATCGCGGCGTACGTGCACTCGAACCTCATGAAGCGCGTCAAGCTGTTCGAAACGTGCGAGGAGCGCTTCGCCAAAGCGCTGATCGCGGCGCTGCGACACGAGCTGTTTGTTCGCAACGACATCATTATTCAGCGCGGCGACACGGAGCGCAGCTTGTACTTGATTGAAAGCGGCATGGTCGCCGTGCGCACAGTCCGACGGGTGCTCCATGCAGCGGGCACAGCCGCCCGTGAGCGCGCTAGTGCATCTCGCCTTCGGCGCCGCCCGACGTCGTTGCTGTCGAAGCGAAACGAGCTGTTTGGTGCTGAAGCCAAGGGCAAAGTCAAAGAGTTCTCGTTCATCAAAGGGCCGTACGATTACTTTGGAGAGCGCTCGCTTCTGTTCGGCACAGCACGTAACGCGACGTGCGTGGCGCTCTGTGTCTGCAGCATCTACGTGCTGTCGGTCGAGCGCTACGAAAGCATCCTGGAAGAATTCCCCTGGTACCGAAGCAAGAACGTGCGCGATTGGGTGCTCGATCCACTGCAACCAAGCAACCGAACCAAGTCAATGGCACATAGCAAAGGGCAGGACCGACCATCATCCAAGTGACAGCAAAGATTCCGATTTTGTCAAAGCTAGTCCCAGTATTTTGCTAGTTTGGAAGTTGTCTACTAGATACTAAGGGCTAGTTGCAGTTGTTGTGACACACATTCTCGAGGAAGTGTTCGAGCGACCGCTCATGTGGAGACAGACACGACAAGGAGACGGGAAGACTCTGGAATTCGCCTCATACGATTCACCTCGACGATCTTCCCTCACCCCCTGCTTGGCCGTCGCTGGTGTCCGCAAGGATCGACAGAGAGTCCTCTGCAACAACAAAGTGTTCAAGAACAAGGTAATAGCTGTGTTCACGCTCTGGCCATACAAGTTGGTGATCTTTAACTAATTAGTATACAGCGACTGCCTATAATCAAGTACTAAGTGTTCTGATGTTGTCCATCAGCGCGCGCTTGGTAGACCCACGCGGCGATGTTTTTGCGCCAAAACTCTGGAAATGCCTCGAGCAGCTGCTGGTACTTATCCTGAGGCAATGTGTAGACGCGCGACACGCACATGGCGACGGCCGTGAAGTTGCTCGTAACGCCGAACAGCACGCAATGCTCGCCGAAGTAGTCAAAAGGCCCTTTGATGGCCTTGTGCTCGTGGCTAACCTTGGTGGCTTCGACTGCCTCCAGACCGGCCATTTCAGCATGACTGAGAGCGGTGATACGACGCGTAGCATTGGAAATGCCAGACTGCCGTGGTTTGCTTGTGGAGCGTCGACTTGACCCATTGCTGCTGCGTCGATGCATGCGCACAGATTGGATACGCGTCGTGCGAACCGACACCAGCCCATTTTCGATGATGAACAGCGTTCGCGCGCGGTCACCGTTCTGCACAATCACGTCTCCGCGCACATACAAGTGCCTGTCCAGCAGTACCACCAATGCCTTCGCCAACGCCTCGTTGCCAGTCTGCAGCAGCCGAACACTGGTGATCAACTTGGCTCGCATGTGCAGCAGAATCGCTTCCTTGATCGACTGGTTGAGCCCGCGCATCATTTCTTCCTCTTTCATGCCCTTGCTCTCATGCCACGCCATGGCAAAGTACACTTGCATTTGGTGCCAGATCCGAGCCGGGAACTGGTGGAACACCATGTACTGCCCCACCTGCGTCACTTTCTCTTCGTAGTCGGCGCGTTTCCCCAGTTCCATCTCGAAAAACTTGAAAAACCCGCCCGACAACATGCTGAAGAACGACACGGAGAACAAGATCACAGCCAGCGTCGCCATGTTCTCCAGTGTGTTGAGCGGCAGGATGTCGCCGTAGCACACCGTTGTGATAGCGCCGATGCTGAAATGGACAGATCGAATATAGCGATGACTCACCGGAACCTGCACGATTCCTTCTAGTCCATCGCACCCTTCGAACGTCAACATACCAGGCTCGGTCAGCCACGAACGCTGCTTGGGGTCGAACCACCAGAACGAGATGCTGTAGAACAGGCACGAAACCCAGTGGATGCCAAGCGCAAAGTCGATCGCAAGGCGCAGCACGGGAACCGCACTGGCCCGCAGCCGTCGTAGCTTGGCTTCAACGATAAGCCGTTCTTGGACACGGACGGCATGCGCGTGGAAATTGACGGCTCGAAGCAACCGATTCGTTCGCGCGACAAAGATCTGGTGCCATAATGGCCAAGCGGACGATGCGGGTCGCCAGCCGCACTCGCTGATGAGCACAGGCAGTAATTCGAGTGGAAGCATGGCCAGCAGATCTCGCTTACCAGATCCGTGCTTCCAGTAATGGCGAGCGATAGCTGCGCTATCCGAGATGGTTTCGCCATGTCGAAGGAAGCTGAAGCGATATTTGCGCAGCCAGTAGTCGACAAGACATAACCCATCGACAAGCACGTACTCGATGCCAAACCAGACCTTAAGTGCCGACATGAACGCGTCGTTCGCCGAGTAGTCGAAGAGGAAGCAGATCCGGAACGGGATGACAAGGAGGTGATAGGTCGATATAAGCAGCATGATGAGATCCCACCAGAACCTGAAGGACGACGTCTCGTGAAACACAATGGTTTTGTGCGAACGTTCCATCCAGATGCTGCATTCCGATGTTGAAAACGGTGTCGAGTTGACCGAGAAGCTGCCGTCTGGGGCAGAGATGAAGGACGTCGGAGCACCCGTTGCTGTGGTCAAGCCATCGTGGATTTCGACCTTCCGGGCTTGCGAAGCATCCGCGTCGCCTCCACGTGCCTCAGACTTTTCTGACAGCGCAGACAACACGGGGCGCTCGATCAGCTGTGCCTTCGACAGCAAGTTGCGCAAACTGCGCGTGTGTTGGGTGGAGATCTTGCGCGGTGGCGCCGTGCTAGGCTTTGGTCGGTTAGGTGGCGTGGGTGAGGTCTTTTCTAGACTTCGACGCAGTAACGATGCTCGCAAGTCCATCAACTCGCTTGGTAGTACGGTCACGGAGCGCCGGCGCTTGGGGAGAACCAGTGAGCCCACGTTTGCCATTGTAATCGAGATGCTTGCTCTGCGATCCTTGCAGTGCAGGGCGGACAATGTCTTGTTGAGCGCACGAAGCGCGTCTTCATGTATCGTGAACGTTTGTAGCCGCTGGAGATGTCGCCTCCACAGCGATGAAGCCGGTACCATAGTGCTTCGTTTTCTTGTTGGTTGTGGAGCAGGTTTGTGGAGTTGGTTTTGCTGGGTCAGCAACCGGTCGTCTCCCCGAGGCGTGGAACGCATGGACCGTTGATCTGCTTCTCGCGTGAGCGACGACATCGAATTGCGTCGTCGTTCGCTGGCGCCAGAACCTTCTACGCCAACCGCAGTCATTCCGGTCAAAGTCGACTTGCGTGGCCCCTTCTCGGTGCCAGTGATGGCAAGAATGGCGGCGACCGTCGGTGACACTTTGGCCGACGACTTGCGTCGAATCTCGGCGCTCCACTTGCGCGATTGAGCCATCACGTCGCTGACTAACGGCGAGCGGTGAGGAATGTGGGATATGCGTGGGCCACTGCGCATGACATGGGGCACCTCTGGCTTTGCAGGGACCTTGGGCGCGCCAGATGACAGTCTCCGTTGACGAGGCAGGAACGACTGTGTGGTTTCTCGTTTGCGGTGCAAGTTCTTCTCGATATTCAGGCTTGCGGTCACGTGTTTCGCGTACTCGGCTGTCAGGCGCGGTCGCAGCTGGTTCTCAACTGTGGCAGCAACATCTCGCGGCCACAGAGATCGCCACGTGCGTCGGTCCAGCAACAACACGAGACAGCTGTGCACTGCACGTACCGAAGCGAACAAGCGGAGGCTTCCGACGATCGCGATTGTGGCGAAAGCCATGCCGGGGGCAAGTGCGCCGTAGACAACGTTAGTTCTGGGCGAATAGAGTTCCGCCAACCCATGCTTGACAATGAGCACCGTCGTTGCGACACGGTGACAGTCGTATATGACGTCGCCACGGAGGAAAACGGCCACTCGCAGAGCCTTGGCTATAGCTTCAATTTGACACTTGGGCAGCCCAGAAAACTCGGGTACGGCTGCAATCGACGGTGCGTGCATGTCGTAGCACAGTTGCACGTATAGCGCGTACGGGAGGTCGCGAAACGTGGTGCTGAGCTGCAGCTGGACCCAGCACTCGGATGTGTACTTGAGGGCCTTCCGCGCACGATGCCGCAGCGCAGACGGCAGCTGATGGGTCGCAGCTAACTGCTCAAAGTCGGCGACGCGCTCATGCTGCTCTTTGGCGTCGCGGTCAAGCGTGATCATGAGCATGTTGATCTTGGTGATGACTTGACCCACGAAGATCCAGCCGAGCACGCAGCTGAAGATGCAAAACATAGTTTCGAGGGCATTCTGCGCCCAGATGTCGCCGAAGCAGTCGACCGTGAACTGACAAAACATATCAACAGCGTCAGCGGGTTCACATGCGCACACGCACCAGAATCCGACGTACCGTAGACAGACACCAATACATGGCGCGCATGTAGTGCACGGCAACGTTGTGCGGATGATCCTTGAGGATCGGATCGACGCTGATCCAGCTTACACCATCGTGCTCGGTCTGCAGGCGCCCGATCAAATAGTAGAGACTACCAATGTAATGCGCCGTCGAAACGAACACGAGGAAGAACTTGCAGAGATCGAAGACATTGAGCAGCACCGTCGAGCTGTGGAGATAGCGTTCTTGCAACTTTGTCTGCGCATCGTCGAGCAGCGACGCGAGCTGCGCGCTACGTAGCAAGCGTGGCAATCTCGCAACGTTCATCCACTGTGCGTCGCCGATATAAAACGTTGGCAACATGCCGCAACAGTGGATCATGAGCCATCCACGTCGGTAGCGCTCCTGGATAGCAGGCCGATTGAGCACTTTTTCGCCAAACTCGAAGTACCCGAAGACAGCATACTTGAGGAAAATGTCGACGTAGAGGAAGACATCGCACGCGTAGTCGATGGCCGTGAGCCACCACAGCGTCGTTAAAGTCGGATTAGGCAAGAACGCGATGCGGAAGATGATCTGGTAAAAGTTGTACACGACAATGACCGCGTGCGCGGCATGCCAGCACACAACGCGGCGACTGCTCGGGTCTAGCGTTGTGGTCTGTTGCTTCTTCGCATGGCGGTTGATGCGCGCGTGCGTAGCGATGTTGATCCCCAGGATTCTGCGCGTCTTTCGCTGCCGCGCATTGTCCTGGACGTTCCGGTACAAATGCTCGTGCACCTGGAGAATGGCGGTTGCAGTGGACGTGAGAAGCTCGAGGTGTTTTGGAAACCGTTCGCGCAGACGCATCAGCTCGTGGCGCCGAAGGACGGCGACCTGCGCCGTGGCCACGACGCACGCGCTTGTGGTGTGCACCTGCGGGACGTCGAGGAAAACACTTTCCAGTCCGAAGCAGTCACCCACTTCGAGTCGCGAGACCGGGATGAGAGACTCGATCGGTGCCTCGTGGCAGTGCGCTGCTAGCGTGGCTGCCATGTTGCGCCCGGTGGTGGTGGCGCGGAATCTGGTCTGCGCGTACAGCTGACGCGCGCGCTGGTAGAGATTGTAAAGCTGTGCAAACTTGGCTTCGGATCGCCGTCTCATGGCACTAGACTGCGTGGCAGGGAAGAACACTTCGACTTCGCCGCTTTGGATAACGTACACCTCTTGTGCTGTGTGGCCTGCGCGCACAATCGTGACGTTGTGCAGGAATATCTCGGTCCGCAAGATGTGCGCCACGGTTTGGAGGAAGATTTCGTCTGACCGGCATTTTGCAAACAACTCGCAATACTTGAGCGTCTCCACGTAGAGCGATTCCACGATTTGGTAGCGCAGAGAGCGAGGGACGTGGGCCAGCAACTCGCGCTCGAGCATCGTATGACCCTGGAACTGCCACGTTGTCTGGTAATAGTTGCGAATCATCGACGCCGTGGTCGATGGTACGTTGGGCAGTCTAGCCAACACGATGTTTATCTCTTCGAGGCGCTCTTGCTGCAAGGAATGCAGCACGTGCCAGTGCGCTAAGACGCTCGAGATTGCGCAGCCAGTGAAGTAACAGATGAGTGCGGAGACGAAGATCCAGATGCAGTCGACGACAGATTCGACTGTCGAGTATGCGACGATGTCGCCGTAGCCCACAGTCGTCAACAGCACGATGCTCCAGTGCAGCGAGCGGAGGAATGGGGCTGGGATATCAAACGCATGACGATCGTATATGTACCACGTGCAATTTCCATGGCGTGAGGCGTGCTCGAGACACTGGGTCGCGGTCATGTTGACGCGTTCAAAGTCGACCGGCAAGCCGCCGTGGAAGTCGGATTGATCTGCTACGAGGAAGAATACGCACCCGGCATAGTGCGCGGCGGCGCCACAAAATACGATCGTGAACACCAGCAAGCGAATGGATGGGGTGATGCCATACTCAGCCATCGTTATGCTCAATTGCTGCCGCAGATGCCGCAGCCGCAAGAGTCTCAACAAGCGCACATAGCGCAGATAGGTGACCGACAATAGCCGCATTTTCAGCTTCGGTGTGATGTCCCACAGCAGCGGCAATGGCACATTGGCAAGCAGATCCAGACGGTAGCTCTCGTTCTCGAGGTAGTGACGGAAGATTTGGGACCGACTAGTGATGAGAATTTGCACGGCAGGGTTGTTGCTGGACGCTCGCACGAAGAAGTTGGCGTGCAGCACCATGTCGGCCATGAAGAACATTTCAATCAAAACTGACAGCGCGAAGTCCGTCTGTGCCAGTGATAAGCTCGTGGCTCCGACCCACGCTTCTTCGTGACTTTCAAACGCGCTGAAACCGCGCTGGAAGGCGATGTGATACGGGATCTCGAACAGAATGAAGAGCAGCAAAATGCAATGGGCGCGTCGCCAGAGCTGCTGGAACCGTGAGTTGGGCATGCGCCAGCGCGCTACTTTCATCATCTGCTTGGCGTCGTCCGTCGAAAGCTTCTGCACCAGTTTCTTCAGCGCCGAGCTTGCTCCGCCTTCGGCTTGGGCAGCATTTTGCGTCTTCGACTTCCGGGATGGAGCCGTCAACGTGACCGAGTCCGTCCGAGACCGATGCCGCCGTGCGCCAGATTGTTCGTCGCTGCGCGTGATCGGCCGAAGCCCAAGAGCTGTATGCAACCTGCTTCGTCGCAAACGCCATAGTTCACAGAAAGTGTCCGCAATCAGCAGTTGCTGTGATATCGTCGTGTCCGTCAGCGCGTGCTCAGCGTGCCAATTGCCAGGTGTGAGTCGACCGAGAGGCTGCAACGCCTCGTCGAGAACGCGAATCTCGCCCGACACGACTATGAGCATGTCTTCAGCGTCGTTCACACCCACAACCACCTGGTTTGGAACGAAGAAATCGCGCTCCATGATCGTTAGCAGCGCGCGGAAGAACCTGCTGTCGCGCTTCCGAAAGCCCGGGATCTGCAGTACACACAAGTCCAGGCACCCCTGTGAGTAAGATGATAGCATGCAGATCGAGCATAGGGCAGCCACACTCACGCGTTTGAGGTAGCGATAGCAAATGAAGTTACGGCACTGGACACGGTAGTGCGGAGGCAGCTGAGCCATCACGAACACTTCCTCAACACCGCGCCGCGTTCGTTGGATGTAGGTGCTGTACGCCGCCACATTGGTCATCACAGCCGGTGGCATCGTTCGCGAAACAAGGAACTGGAAAAACATCGTCAGTATCGTTCACGAAACACGACGGTGGCGCGGCCACAAACCTGTCTGATCTGGTCCAGTCGGGTGCTCTTGCTCGTGTTGATATGCAAGTCCTTGTGACTGAAGAAGACGGAGCACGACGTAAGCAGTGCAGTGGCCCACAGACCAGCGAGGAACTGCACGATGACGCGGTACATGGTCTCGAGCATCGTGGCGGGCACGAGGTCGCCCTGCCCTAGTGTCGTCATCGTCTTACACGCCCAGTACAGCGTTCGCACGTACTGACGACTGAGCGACCCGTCTACCAGTTGGTCCTTGGCGACCCAGGACTGAGGCACTCGCGCTTGTTGGTCGCACAACTCGAATCTCAGTCCGCATTCGATGTGCGCGACCAGCATGTAGCCACAGCCGACAACGTGACAGAGGTAGAGACCCAAGATCGTGAGTGTCACCATAACGCCGATCGTGCTGAAGGAGAGCAATTGGATGCTAGCGCGGTCATGAAAGCGCGCCACGATGGTGGCTGAGAAGCGCTGTGGCAACGTCCCTGCAGCCAGCAACACGTGTGCGAGGCAGACGATGTGCACGAGGTTGTAATCGACGGCGACAGCTGCGACCTCCCACGGGATGCAACCGAGTGCGATGACGCCAAAATGCAGCGGTGTCACTTGCGCATCTTTGACCTGCGTGTTTGCCAGAGCCTGCTGGTTGAACACGAACTGCTCGCCGATGGACGCCACGCTCCATCGGCGGATGGACGTCAGCGAACCGAGATCTTTTTTTACTACTGTGCGGAGGCGCTGGCGCAGGCGGATCGGATGCACACGCGTCTGTGCCGTCGCACGAGCCCACGCGCCAAGGCGACGGCTTGCGCTAAGCAGCGAGTCCTGGAACGCATACCATCGCAGCATGAGTCCAAGGACGTCGAGCACGAGAAAGACCGAGAGCGCCGTTGTCCATTGCGTCGGACCAAATCGCGGGTCGAAGAAGAAGCCCACGCGGAGCGGCGCTGCGAGTAGCACATAAAGCGCGTCGAGCAAACACAGCGTCTGGTAGATCGTCGTCAGGCAAGTCGCGCGCTTGAGCCAGAGCGAACGCACAGACCAGAAGGACTTCGACCATTTCAGGTTCTTGATGTGCGGCGCTATCTTGGAAGCGGACGCGTGCGACTGCAGCGTCACGCGCGCCAGGCCGATGGCGGCGCGCTGGAGAATGGCTTGGTCATCTTGCACGCCCTGCTGATTGAGCTCCGAATCGATTCGCAGGGCACTGCTATAGCGCGCACTGTTGGTCGTGAGGGAACTAGGCTCGTCCCGCCGCGAGCGGCCGACGCTGCTATGCATCGCGAAGCGGCGATGACAGGTGCGCCTGCCCACTGCCCATGAGCGCTCTTCGCGGCCGGGCCGTGCGCTGAGTTGGCAGCAGCGAAGCCCCACCTCCGGCGGGGACGTGGTCAGTTACCATATCGAGGTGGAAAATAGCCGCATCCACCTCAACGCCTTGGCCGTTGGGGACGCTATTTGCAACATCGTCGTCGGAGGCATGGGGAAGTAGCGAGGAGTGCTTTCGCTCGTTTTCCAGAACTGTTTTTTTTAGCTTGGTGGTGGCGGCCACGTAAATGCCACCGACTGGCGTGGTCGGGTCCCGATCGTCGATCGACGATAAATCGTGGCCGTTCAATCGCCTGCGGTCGCAGGAGATTGGAGAGATGCTCGCTTGTTTCATCCTGATACCAGGGTTTGGAAGTCCATCAATCCATAATTCCGTCCATGACCGTATGTGATGGCCATGATGGACCGAGAGTTGGCCAACCATAGTCTCCCGTGAATCTCGGCATACGTTGGTTTGCCGCACGACTGAATTTTTTTCGGAGAACGTGTGCTCATGTAGCGAGCTGCACGTTTGTTTGGAGAGACTGCGTCCTATCAACGGCAGCGTTTCTGTTTTCACCTCAACCAAGAGCCACAAACAACCAATGATGCCTTTGTGGATAGGAGCACCTCCAAGACCTCGAAATGTGACCACCTGGAGCGCTCTTCGACGCCTTAAACTGTCGTGTAGGATTTCAAGCAGCGCGCAACGTGAGTCGGTGCGGTTGTGCGACCCCTAACGCTTGGCTTATAATAAAAGATGGCGCCCATTATTGATGGGGCAGACCATTTAGCGAATCCCTCAATAATCCCTGACAATATTCCAAACCCTGCCTGATACTGCAGTCGCGAGCCTCTTGCCATTCGCCATGCCCTCTCAGTACAAATCAGCTGCGATTGTCACGATTGCTTGTGTTCACGACGTACAGTGGTAGGTTTGCAATGGCTGTTGCCATCCACTCAGTAAGCACACGACCAGGATCAAGTCGACAACAAGCTCGGGAACTAAAGCACGGTATGAGCCTGAGACGATCAACAGGTCACATTGCGCAATCTTCCTTCACAAGTCATCCACGCCAGTGACTACGTCGCTCAGTCTCAACTTGGTGATGCTGCACACCCAGCTCCGGTGCCACTACCAGCTAACTGCGTCCCAATTTCAAGGCCAGTCGACGGTAATCTACGACCAGTCAACACCAATCAGAGCTATCCGTTGGATCAATGTTTAGATTTTTTTGTCCAATTGATCTGAAAATGGCGAACACTAGCCATACCGCTGGCAAGCCACCATCTCGTGCGGCGCTAATGAGCATGGTGATCATGGCGCTGCTGAATGTAGCTCCTGTTTTGTGGACGGAAGCCGCCGCGCGTGAACATCCACTCGCGCATGTTCTTTTCGCGGTATTCCGGAAACTCTTCGAGGATTTCTTCGTACTTCTCGTGCGTCAAGATGAGGACGCTGCAGGCACACAAGGCGACGCACGTGGCGCTACGTGGCACACCGAACAGCAGCGATTTCTCGCCCAGAAACTCGCGCGGACCTTTGAGCACCTCGAATTCGGTCGGATGGTCATCCACCCGCACTTGGACTGGCCGTGCGCGAAGCTGCTGCTGCTGCTGAGGTTTCTTCAAGATGCGGACGGATACGAGGCCTGTTTCGATGATGTAGAGACTCCGATCCAGGTCGCCCTCTGCGATAATGATGTCATGGCGCACAAACAGCTCCTGTTGGAGGGACGAGAACATGGCACGCATGAATGCCTCCTCACACGACGCAAACAGCGGCATCTGCCGCACAAACGACCGCTTCACGTGCAGCGTAATGTCTTTCCTGAGCGACGTCGTGATTCCCCGAAGTAAGTCATCTTGGTTCATGCCTTTGTTTTCCTGCCAATTGACGGCAAAGTAGACCTGCATCTGGCGCCACACTGGCGCCTGGAAGCGATGGAAAATCATGTAATGCGCCACGTGCGCCACGCGTTCCTCGTAGTCTGCTCGCTGGCCAAGCTCGAGTTCAATCAAGTTAAACCAACCACCTGAGAGCATGCCGAACAACATCATGGACGCGACGATCACGACGACAGTCACGCTCGTTTCCCACGCGTTACGCGGCGCAATGTCGCCATACGACACGGTCGTGATGTCTCCCATGCTGAAATGGTACGACCGCGTGTACTTGGTGAGCACGGACACGGCTGCAATGCCTGGAATGCCTGTGGTAATGCCCTCGAACGTGAGCATGCCTGCAGCAGTGAGCCACGAGTCTCGTCCGTCTTCCTCGAACGTGTTGAACGCCACGGCGTAGTACAGGCACGCGAGCCAGTGTGCGCCAAGGGCAAACACGAAGGAGAAACGAGAGAAGTAGACCATCGCGGCACTGGCGCGCGGCACTGCCAGATCGTACTCGATGAAGCTCTGCACTTTGCGACTGAGATCGTGGAGATGGACGGCGCGCAGCAGCTTGGTGAAGCGGAAGACCGAGATGCGATACCACGACCAGAGCACGGGGTCGATCTTAGTTTTCAAGAATGGCATGGCCGGAATGAGCAGCTCAAACGGCAAGATGGAGATGAGATCAGTCACGTACGTGCCGTCGTGGAAGTAGTGGTCACGAATATGCGCGCTGTTCGTCACCAATTCGCCGCGATGGATGAACGTAAAGTAGCTGCGGTGGAATATAAAGTCCAGAACGCAGAATGCGTCCATGACGTACTCGACTGCGAACCACGCGTGCACCAGCGGTGCGTTGGCGGGAGTTGTCAGGAACTCGAACGCGTAGCTCACCCGAAATGGCATCACTAGCACGTAGTATAGCGAGATCGTTAACATCACGACGTGCCACCAGTGTCGGAATGTCGAATTCTCGAGGCAAAAGGACGGTGGCGCCGGTGGCTCCAGCCAGATATCGTAGTGTCGTCGCGGTGGCTCCGTCATCGCGCGTCCTTGTGCGTCGGGGTCGTCTACTGGCGCCTCACCATCATGCTTGTGAACCATTGTCAATCCGAGACTCGACAGCATTCGATGGTGACTGTGCAACGAGTTGCTTCGCGAGCGTCTGGAATGCGGTGACACAAGGGAAAAGAAGCCGAGCGACTTGCCTCGCTGCAGACTTGCCGTTCTCGACATCGCGCTCCGTGCATCCACTCCAGCGCCATCAGTAGCTTTCTTCTCTGTGGAATCATCCAAGCTTAGCCGCAGGAATTGTTGCTGCAATTCTTTCGTCGTCAGCTGGATCGAGTGACGCGTGTGGCGTCCCCACGCACTTGTGTCTGTTCGTGCCGAGTTCATCGACGACGCGGATGAACCGCTAGCAATGGCCTCCCATTGCCCTTGCTTCGGTAGAGCAGCAAGACTTGCCCGACGCCGCCAACGCTTCTCTCGTGTGGATATGTCCAACGTGCTCGACTTGGCTTGCGACCGCCCAAGTGGTTGCTGTAGCGCGTGTTCAGCTTCGTCCAGCTTATCGTCAAGGAATCGCAGCAGCCGCAGGTTTTTCAAGTGTCGATTCCACGTGGACTCCACTGTGATCGGCGTGGCTTCTCGGCCAGAGCGACGTGATCGCGGCGAGACCGACACGCGCCGAATGGACATTCGCTGGCTGAGAAACCGCAGGGACCGTGTCGACGATCGACCTCCTTCCCGTCGTAGCGGTCGCTGCAGGGCTCGACGCACTCCTAGCAGCATCTGCTGCAGCTTGCCTGCGACCAGTGCCCGGGGATTGTTGCTGAGCACGCCCTGGCGCTTCTTCATCAGCTCGAAGTTCTTGACGATGTTGCGGAACGTGGCCGTGAGCAGACCATACTTGCGCTTCATCACCGGAACGATCTGATGCTCGAGCTGCAGTCGCACGCGATCCGGCCACAACTGCTTCCACGCAGCGCGGCTGAGTTGCAGCACTTGGCAGCTCTGATGCGCTCGCGCGGACGTGAGGTGGCGAGCCCCGGGAAGAAAGAACGCGAGGTCTCCAAACACGACACCTTCGTGCACGGCTGCGAGCACCATCTCGGAGTGCGCTGCAAAGAGCTCCCCGCGCCCTTCGTGCATGATCATCAGCTTCGTGCCCGGTCGTCCTTCGCGGTAGATGACGTCATGGCGCAAGTAAATCTCAAGCACGAGCGCTGAACAGATAGCTTGGACGTGTGCGTGCGACAAGATGCCGTGAAACTCGGGGATCTCGCGCACGTACGTGCCGTACACTTCGTCAAACAGTACCAAGCGTAGCGACCGCGGCAGGTCCTCGAAGACACCGGCCGCATTGAGCAGTAACAAACTCTTGGTCTTGTACTCGAGGCTTTCGTGTGCGCGTGTCTTGAGCGACGCAGGAAGGCTGTGGCGCTTGGCGTAGTCCTCGAACGCTGTCACTCGCTCGAGATGTTCCGCGTTGTCCTGTAGCAATGCACGAGCTTTTTCAGTGGCGAAGTCTCCCAATTTATGAAACTGGATTGCACGTTCGTATATTCGTACCTTGTCAACATCCAACATCAACGCTGTCATCTTGCCGATGACTTGGCCAATGAGAATCCAGCCCAGAATGCACGTGGCGCTGGCAAACAGCGTCTCCGGCACGTTGTGGGCGAGGACGTCACCAAAGCAAACGACTGTGAACTGTGAACGCAAGGACACGGCGTCGCCCAGATGAGACAGCGAGCAGCGTGATCACGAGCGCCTAATGACTTACCGTCTCGAGGCACCAGTACACTGATCGCAGATATTGGACACCAATGTCGCCGTCGTAGGCGTTGAGAATCGGATCAACGCTCATCCAGCTCGTGACACCTGCTTCGTGCTGAGCACGCCCCAGGATGAAATAGAGACTGCCTAGTTGGTGCGCCGCCGACAAAAAGAACAACAGGAACTTGAAGATGTCGAAGACGCTGAGGAACGTCGTGCTATTGCCGAGGTATCGTTGCTGGATGTATTCTTCCACGTCCGCAAAGAACTCGAGCAGCTGCGGACTTTTGAGCAAGCGCGGCAGTCGCGCCACCATCCGATGCATCTCATCGCCAGGCAAATACAGCGGAAGCATGCTGATACAATCGACTCGGAACCAGCCGTTCACGTATCGCTGCCGCACTGCTTCACGATCAAGCACCTTTTCACCGTATTCCAAGTAGCCGAGGAAGCGCCACTTGAGAATCATATCCACATACAAAACCACGTCACATGCGATGTCGATGGACGTGAGGATTATCCTCATGGCCGCCGAGGGCCGTGGCAAGAATGCGACCCGGAACAAGACCTGGTAGAAGTTGTAGAGCAAGATGATGTTGGTCAAGGCACGCCACGTGACTGCGAACGCACTCGTGGGGTCGATGATACTGTCCACAACATGGCTGCCGATGTGGTGGTGCTGACTCAAGTGGCTTTGGACGCCATCCCGCCCATGGTGCGACGCGTATAGCACGCGAAGCAGCTTCTTGCGTTGCCGGAAGTTGCGCTCGATCGTCTTGAACAGCTTCTGCTCAGCTTGGAGCTTGGTTTGCACATTCCCCAGCACGTGTTCGCACTGTGCTGGGAATCGCTGGATGAGGTTTAGAAACACGTGGCGCTGGAAAATCAGAATATGCGTCGTCACCAGGGCACGGGCGCTCATCGCGTACACGTTGAGACCTTCCGGTAGCAGGCTTTCCTCGCCAAAACATTCGCGCTTGCCCACGACCGCCAGTGGCAGGTTGTCAATACTGGATCCTTGTGCTGCAGCACCACGGGCACCGCTGGTGCGACCACTGCTTCCCGAACCAAGCTGTGCGAGCGATTTGAGCGAGAAACGAGTGCGCAGCACGTGGCCAATTGAGCGCCGGGGATGCGGCTGCACCGGGGCGGTTTGGTCGAGGTAGAGCAGCTCGACAGCGCCGTTTTGAACGATGCAGAACTCCTGCGCCACGTGCCCACGGCCAACGACGCACATGCCCTTGAGGAAAATCTCGGTTGTCATCGTCTCCGACAGCTCACGAAGCAGCACGTCGTCGTCGATGCCGTCCACAAACACGGAGCACTGTTGCATTTGTTGCGTGTACAGCACGCGAGCAATAGCACGCTGCAGCGAGCGCGGGAGATGGCGGCGGATATTGGTTTCGGTTGTCGCGCTGCTGTTGACCTTCCAATACGTCAGATAATAACGGCGGACTAAAGTCTTGGTCGCTGGTGACAGTGCTTTCAATGCGGCCAAGGTGCGACTGATCTCCTCAAGACGATCGTTTCGGATAGCGCTGAGCACGGAACGTTGTGACGCGTAGCTCGAGATGGCACCAGCAGTGAAGTAGCAAAGCAAGGCTCCGACGTAGATCCACCAGAAGCCCAGCAGGCACTCGCTGTCGGAGAACGACAGGATGTCGCCATACCCAACGGTAGACAGCAGGACGAGACTCCAGTGCATCGAGCGAATGAAGGGCGATGAGATGTTGAACGTGCTGTGGTCGTACATGTACCACGTACAGTTGCCGTAGAGACTGGCATGCTCAAGGCATTGGTCGCTGATGACGTCGTCGGTGAAATTCACGGGAAGTCCGTCGACCTTCCCGTCGTGGTCAGCGAGCATGAAGAAGATGCAGCCCATGAAGTGGGCCAGCAACGCGCAGCCCACAGAGACGTATAGCAAGAGCTGTGTGGCCGGAGCGAGGCTCCAGTCGTGCATGTTGGTCTTCAACGCTGGGACGAGCCGACGAAGCCGCACGAGTCGAAGCACCCGCAGGTAGCGCCCCCAAAACACTCCGGTGGCCCCAACTAGCGCTTTGGGCAGCAAGTCCCAGGCGAGACCGACGGGTAGGTTGGCCAGCAGGTCCAAGCCAAACGACTCATTCTCGATGTAATGCCAGAAGATGCGGCGCTTCTCAACAATAAGTTCGTGGGCGTGGAGCTGAACGGCTTCCTTTCGGCTCGTACGGCTGGAGACAAGGTCGAGTGCATGGGCATCGGATGTCGAACGCACAAACAAGAACGCTCGCAGCACCCAGTCAGCGTAGAAGAACCACTCGACGACGATGCTGAGTCCGAAGTTGATGAACGGGTGCGACTTGTCGCCGTAGCTAGGCATCGGTTCAGGTGTAGTCGTGGAGAACACTTCGAAGCCTCGTTGGAACGCGATCTGGAAAGGGACCTCGATGGCCAGAATCAGCAAGCACAGGCACTCGAGGCGCCGCCACTGCACCCGCATCTTGGAGCTTGGAAAGCGCCAGCGCGCGACGCCTTTGAGCACTTGCGCCGAGTCCTCGCTCACTTTGGTCATGAACTTTTTGAGCGCAGCGTCCCTCGTCCGCGTGCGATCCTCAGATGCACCAACTGAGCCTTGCGAGAGGGGAGACGATGCCGTGAAGCTGCCCGCACGAGTGTGCTGTGCCATCAGCATCTGGAGCTTGGCCGGCGAGAAGTAGCTCTGCAGCGCGTGCTCAAACGATCGGCGCGGCAGCCACCATATCTCGCAGAAACTCTCGGCGATTAAGCAATTGGGCGACAGGAAGATCCGGAAGAGCGCTCGTTCGCCGTAGGAATTGCCCGGCAACAGGCGGCGAAGTAACATGCGGTTCGTGTCTGCGACGCGGATTTCACCTGAAGACACCAGAAACATCTCTTCCGGTTCTTGCACCTCCATGAGCACTTGACCAGGAGAAAACATGTCGTGGATGAGATGGTCGAGGATTGTCCGCAAAAACGCTCCTTGGTTGCTGCGGAAAAACGGCATCTACCAGACACAAACAAGCATCGTTGGGACTGAGTACTCATCACGGCGGCGCTTCCAACCGTGCACGGATCAACTGTACCCGCAGCAACAGCTTGGCTTTGAGGTGGTGAGCACACTGGATGCGATACCGTGTTGGCAAGTCGGCCAAAATGACGTCTTCTTCAATTCCATTGCGAGTGCGTTGCATGTACTGAAAGTAAGATGCCACGTGGACAGTCAGCGCCTTGGGCAGCTTGCGAGAAATGGCGAACTGTCGGCAGCACCGCAATGGCACCATCACGACGGTCACAGCGCGTTCAGCGAACTCAGTCAGTATCGTGCTCAAACAACACACAGAAGGCACCAGACAACAAACACGCCTACCTTTGTCGTTTGTGCTTGTCGAGTGGTGGCAGTAGTGGCCATGTTGGCGTCGCGGCGACTGAAGTAGAAGTTGCACGCGGACAGGAAGGCCGTCGCCCAGAGGCCGCTGATAAACTGCACGACGATACAGTACTGCGTCTCCAAAATGGTTGCTGGGACGAGATCGCCCTGTCCAAGCGTCGTCACCGTCTTCGACGCCCAGTACATCGTCCGCACGTATTGTCGCCACGCGCTGCCGTGCTCGAGGCTGTCTTTGAGCACCCAACACCCCGGAACTGGTGCTTTGGGGCACAGCGAGAAGTCGATGCCACACTCGTAGTGCGCGAGGAACATGTAGCCTGCCGCAGACACGTGGCACAGGTACAATCCGGTCCAGAAGAGCTGCGCCACCAGGGCAACAGTGACGAAGGACAGATTGCGCACAAGCTTGCTCGATCGGAACGGCTGCAGCACGGAGTCGCGGTAGAGCGGTGACACCTGACGCAACGCGATATACAACCGCCCGATGCCCGCGACATGCATCCAGTTGTAGCGACCCACGCCGTACAAGACTGCTTCGAGAGGCAGAACGTTGACGATAAACCACAGCGCTTCCCTCTTGGACACCGCGGCCGCCGACGAAAAGATTGACGTGAGCACCGACAGCGACACCGTCTGCGCTGCCGACAGCTCTTCGCGCTCGCTCTGGGACGCTCGGCGGACAAACGATGCGTTGGAATTGAGTTGTTGTGGCGTCACCCGGAACGTTTGCCGCAGCCTGGTCCGGAGGGAGTGCAGGCGCTTCCGTGAGAGCCGCCTAACAGCGTCCCACACTGACTCGCGCACACTCAGCCAGAGCTGCAGCAGACGCACGCACTCGCCCATCAAGTCGAAGGCGCTGAAGATGGTGAGGGCGTCAGTCCACGCGTCTTCGTGCACGGCTATCGGGTCGAAGAAGAAGCCGACGCGCAGCGGAACAGACACGAGAATGTAAAGCGTGTCCACGAAGCTCAAGAGCGTGAGCAAGCGGCGGAGCACGCCCGCCCATGCTGACGCACCGCGTTGTTTGGCCGTGGTTGTCTTGGTCGCCGGCCGTGGCGATGCGGCCTTCTCCGTGCCGTGCAGCAGAGGGTGCAGTGGACGCACGCGCCTCGGCCACAACCACGCCCGACTGCGCTTGCCATTGCTCGCTGGCTCGATGTGAGCCAGCGTGATCCTGGCATTTGCCAGCGTGTGCTCGTCGGCGACGTCCTGCGCGTGCTGCTGCCGCAGTGCGTCGTCGCCGCCGCCGCCGCCGTCTTCGTGATCTTGGCCGCGTTTGCGGCTGTCGATGACTTCGTTCCACTGCTCAAGCCGTTGAGCACCACCAGCGCGAACCGAGTTCATGGCCAGCCGCTGCTCATGTCCGTCTCGACCTCGACCGAGCTGTCTTGGACTCGTGCGAAGCGCACACACGGCGGTCGCAGCTATTCCTCGAGCACGGCCAACCCGTCGAGCGCTGTGGTTTCACTGCGTCGGCGCGCGTGCCCCCTCCGTCAGACGCCGCCAAAACGGTTGCGGGGCTGGGTCGTTCACTATCTAGCACGCCGCCGCCGCCGAGATTGCTGTGGTGGGGCTGGCGAAGGCGCCAGCGCAGATTCGCTCGAGGTGGTGGCGCACTGAGCCAAAGCGGACGTCCATGCACTAACTGAGCGACCAAGCCCTGGGCGCTGTGAGCCATGTCCGCACACACGTCCCCGCTCGAGCCCATGGCTGAAGGCTCCGAAGTCAGCTCGCGTGAGCAGCCTGGTGACGTCGCTTCTATCGGTCACGTGGCAGCGCGCGGCGATGCTGGCGACGAAGCCGCGGCGACGCCGTCCTTTGGCGTCACGTCCGTCAATCTGGATGAGCAGAAGCGCTTGCTGCGGATGGCGTCCACCGTCCGGATTTTCTACTCGGCGCAGCGTCCTTCGCTCGCGAGCCAAGGCGCGGCAGGCAGCAAGACAACGCCGGCTCGATCGCAGTCAGCGCTCCAGACACTGCGCAAGTTCGCACGCCAGCACTTGGACACCACGCTGCACATGCTGCTTCTGTTCGACGCCCTCTATCTCTTGCTGTCGGTGCCCTTGCGCATTGGTTTCTTGTTCGATCCGTCGCCGCTCGACCACACCCTCCCATCCGATCTCGTCGTTCTCAGCGCGCTGGACATCATGGGCGAAGTCGTTCGCACCTTGTTCTTGTCTTACCAGCTGCGGGCGTGGCTGAGGCGTCCGGCACGCCGCCGGCGCCGACGCTCCAAGCGAGCGTCTCTCACGCGACAGCTTGTTTCCCACTTCCTGCCTCGGCGCGTTGGTGTTGGTAGCACGTTGTCGGTCGCGACCGAACCTTCAAGTCTGGACAACGTCGAAGTCTCCGAGGAGGAAGCCATCATCTTCGCCGTCGCATCCGACAAGCAGCGTTTGCCGTTCCTGTTGCTGGCACTCGGTCTCGTGCCCGTCGAGCTGGTCGCACTGGTGCCGCACCAATGGCAATGGCTGCACCTCACGCGTATCTGGAAGTGCTGCGTTGCGTACGTGGTGCTCCGACGCATCTTCACGGGTATCGTGCTCCAGCGCTTTCGATCGCCGGCGCTCGTGCGACAACTGGCGTTCAGCACCAGCGTGCTGGCATGGGATCTGTTTTGGCTTGGACTCTACCTGTGCCACGTGTGCGGTTGTTTGTACATGCTCGTGGCCCATCTTGAGTGCGGGATTGGCTTTGAACGGTGCGAGAAGGAGCCCGTGCCTGGCTGTTGGGTCCTCAAAGACAACCTCGAAGCCGCTGGCTTCTGGCGCCAGTATATCCGTACGATGTACTGGGCGTCCAAGACCGTGACAACGCTTGGGCAAGGCGACCTCACGCCAGCCACCGAACTCGAGACGGATCTGTGCATCATCGTCCAGTTTGTCAGTGGCGTCTGGGCCACAGCCTTCTTGTCGGCGTGCTCGTTCTACTTCAGCCGTCACGACGCGAACCTCGATGCCAGCATTTCCACGCGCTTGAACCAGGCTGTGCGGGTGCGTTCATGCTCTTGTTTGCTTGCGATGGTGTGTGTGTGTGTGTCGATCTTGACGTGATGTTGTCGATAGTTTGTGATCGCACGGGATGTGCCGATTGAGCTCGCCAAGCGGATCGAGGCATACCATCAGTACATGGTGCGCACGCGGAAGGGCATCGAAGAAGACCGCGCGGTGGCGGCGTTGCCAGTGCATTATCGCACGCAGTGCTCGAACTACGTCAAGTTCAAGCTGATCAAGCAGATCCCCTTCTTTCAAAAGCAGAGCGGCCCGTTCCTGCGGACAGTGCTGAGCTACATCGAGAACGACTTCGTGTCGCCCAACGTCGTTGTTGTTCGGAAAGGGATGATCGAAGAGTTGTTACTTGTAAGTCGCGGTGAGCTGCGGCAAGTAGACGACCACGGCGAGGTGCTGCGTGTGCTGATGGAAGGATCACTTCATGCTGTGCATGCGATATTTGACGAGACACAAGCCAAGAACGCCATCGTGGCGTCCAAGTTCTCAGAGCTCTTCTGCCTCAGCCGCCAGAGCATGCAGGTTGCCATGGAAAAGCACTTTCCACGGCTCCGCATCGCCATGATGGTTGCCCAGTTCAAGCACGGCGGGTTGGCTGGCGCCATCCTATCCAAGTTCCAGTCGTCATCTCCAGACAAACCACCCAAAGAGCCGACCAGTGTCGGACGCGAGCGCGTGACGCTCCTCAAGAAGATGGAGCGGCGCTTCACAGCCCTCAGTGGGCTGCACAGCGAGTGGCGTGAGCCCGATTCCCGTTTCTGCCGTCGTTGGCGTCTACTGAAGCTGCTGTGTCTCATCGTCGTTGCCATTGACGTGCCGTACGACGTTGCGTTCGAGTGGCGCTTCTCGCTCGTTTCGACCCGGCCGCTTCCCACCGGACCGGTCGTGCACTTCCTGCTGTGCACAGCCATCGAGCTGGTGTTCTACTTCGACTGGTATCTGCGCGTGTTTGAATTCGGCCGTGTGTCTGGAGCCCGTCGACGTCGCACGTCCGCGCGCAGCCGTGCAGTGTTGCCGACCGGTCAGACTGCGAATCGTGACGCCGCGTTGGTCAGTCAGCAGCGCAGTGCGCAGGTTTACTTGGAGTCGACTTCCATCTCGGGCTGTGTGATCGATGTGCTGTCCAATGTGCCCTTCTACTTCGTGTGGAAGCTGCTGCCCAAGCACAACGACGCTGTCACGAAGGACCGACTCATGGGGCTGCGCTTCTTGAGACTGCTCACGTACGGCCGCCTGACATCGCTCCGGGCAACCCTCGAGAGCATCATGATCCAGCATGATGTGCGTCCAGCTGCGCAGCTCATGACAGGCGTCGTGCTGCTCTGCGTCGTGTCGGCCAACGCCATGGGCTGTCTATTCTTCCTCCTCGCCGACTCGGCCGTGTTTGACCAAGGCCTGCCAGTGATCGATTCGTATGCGGCAACCAGCGTCGTCACCTTTGCATCCTGTCTCAACGACGCGTCACTGTACGAAAACTGCACCTGGTACATGTACGACAGCGCTTCCTTTGGCGTCAACGCGGCGTACTTGCGCTCGCTGCACTGGGCGCTGGTGCTGTTGTCCACGGTCGGGTACGGCGACATCTTGTCGTTCTCCACGAGTGAGTGCTTGCTCGGTTTCTGGTGGATCTACCTCGGGGCCCTCATCTGCTACTTCACGGCGTCCGCACTCAGCAGTGCTGTCGCTCAAGCCACGATTCTTCGGACACTCGAAGCTGGTCGTCTCGAGGAAGTGAACCGCGTGCTGACTGCTGCCAACGCACCCGGGGTTCTGAAAGACCGCGTCCGCGCCTTCTACTTGACGAACTGGAAACAGAACGGCAGCACCGTGACCGAAGAGGAGCTGCTTGCGGCACTGCCACGGTCTCTGCGTCAGCAGCTCATGCTGTCACTGTATGCCGAAGACGTCGCGCGCTGTCCTGTGCTTCAGCCATGTCGCCACAGCACGACCATGATCCGTGAGATCGCTCAAGCGCTGCAGTCCATGGTGTTCCTGGAAGGCATGCGCATCGTCGAAGCTGGCCAACTTGCCACCGAGATGTTCTTCATCATGTGGGGCAAGGTCGAAGTGACGATGAACGACCAAGTACGCACCGTCAGCACAGTGCATGGTTCAGTGGGGCAGAGTGCCTCCGGTCCGCGCGCATCCGTTGCGGCCTTGATCGACAGCGCCATTGCCGGAATAACGCGTCGCGAGAGCCGCGAGAAGCAGGGAACCACGAGCCCCCGCGATAGTGACCTGAATTCCAACCAAACGCCCGTCACCATCCTGAGCAAGTTCCAGAGCTTCGGTGAAGACAGTCTCATGCGAGAAGAGCGCGTCGTGTCGCGCGTGAGCGTACGCGCACTACTCAACACGTTGGTGGCAGTGTTGCCACGCGATCGGTTCTGCCATGTCGCTGAGCGCTTCCCAGCGCAATGCGAACAGATTAACAAGTTGATTATGATGAAGAGAGCAGCTGATACGCTCCTGTACAAGAATCAACAAACGAATCTGCGTGATCGCCCAAAAACGACGCAGCTCCTCGGTGTGACCTCGACCTTCCTTGTCCCTCACGCGCTTCGAATCCGCGCGACTGGCGTGATCGCTCCGGGAACAAAGCGCTACCTGATCTGGCACCTGCTGACGGGCGTGGCCATCCTGTACAACTTTTACCAGATCCCGTTTCGCGTGGCGTTCTTGCCGTATCCAAGCGACCGCACGATGCAAGTGCTCACGATCATTGACTACGCGCTCGATGCCGTGTTTTTCCTCGACATCTATCTCAAGTGGACGCGCATTGGCTTCGTGCTTAATGGTGCCAAAGTCATCGAGCAACGCGCCATCCAACGCCGATATGCACGTGGCTGTTTCAGGTGGGACTGCCTCAGCATGTTGCCGACCTACATCTACGGAGACTACTGGCACATGACGCTGGCGCGGCTCCCACGCCTGGTCAAGAGCGTGCAACTGCTCGAGTACTTCGAAGAAGTCGAGATGGCAATCCAGGAGCGATGGCTCAACGGCAGCACAATGATGAGATCTGCCTTCGACCTCGTTCGTCTGGGCCTCTACTTCCTCTCGGCCGCGCATCAGGTCGGCAGTCTCTATTACCTGCTAGCGCGACTTCAGATCGAGCACAAGTACGCAGACACGAGTTGGATCACCGTCGACCCGATCCTGAACGCTAACCCGGACAGCATCCTCGTGCAGTACATCCGCTCGCTCTACTGGTGCTTAGAAACAGTGAGTTGTGCTGTGGATCTTGGGTGGCGCTGTCGTAATCTCACACTGTCTCGGAGTGCGCTGCAGTTTACAGTCGTTTGCTTTGGCGATGTGCTAGCGCACAATGCGCTCGAGACCGTCTTTGCAAGCATGACGTGCATCTTAGGCTGGGTCTGCATCAGTCAAGTCATCGGCAAAATGACGTCGCTTATGACCAACATGGACCAGGTGGGCGTCTGCACGTTGAACAACTCGCTAATGTTCAGCGTCTGAGATGCCTCTACCATGCAGGACGCACACGAGCTCACAGAACGCATCGAAGACTTCGAGCAGTACGCCAAGCGATCCAAGTTGCCGCTCTTCTTGCGCGAGCGAGCCATCGAAAGCATCGAGTACCGGTCAAAGTGCGAGCTGGAATTGCGCCTGCTACCTGTCTTCCAGGACCTCCCAACGACGCTCAGCATGGACCTGTTGTACCACGCGCACGCACCGCTGATGCGTCAACTTCCGGAGTTTATCGGTGTGTTGTCGACACCGCAGTTTCGTGCTGTTTGTAGCGCCATCTACCTGCAGATCTACTTGCCGGACGATCTGATCATCGAAGAAGGTCGTCTTGGGACCAAACTTTTTGTGATGAAAGAAGGTCGCGCCGAAGTGTTTGCAGCGCGCTCCAACATGGTGTTTTCTGCCATTCATGAAGGCGTTTTGTTCGGTGACATCGCCTTCTTCCTCAAGGGCACCAAGCAAGTCGCGTCCGTACGCGCCAGCCGCAGCTGCCAAGTGCTTCAGCTCGACCGCGCGCGGTGGCTACAGCTCTGGCCAGACTCGGTGCGTGCTGCCATCGAAGCACGAGTGCTGCCGGCCATCAAGGCGAAGTACGAGTCCATCTCTCGCGCCTACGTCAACATCGTGCGCAACTTCGAGCTGGCAAGGTCTGGTGCCCGCCCGACAACAAAACCAAACGACGTGGTCGAGCTCCGCCCTGGAACCACATCAACCAAGCTGATGGCAGTGCGCTCTGCAACCATGGCTGCCATTCTCGCGCGGCGTCCGCCAACAAGTAAAACGGTCCAGAACAAAGTGGAGCCACGGGCGCTGATCAACGCCATCCGCTTTGCCAAAGCGCTTGATGGAGCGAACAAAGTGAAATCGGGCGGCGGAGGCTTGAACGCAGCGACTGCTGAATCTGCGACCACGGCGGACCAGCAGCGCGCGGAATCGGCCAAGCAAGTGTTTCAGATGAAAGCATCGCTTGTTTCCAAGATCACGACAGCGTTCAGTGACTACAGGTCGACTGCGACGACGCGCGTCGTGCCATGGCGAGCAGGGAGTGTGACAGCTGAGACGACGGCGCCGACAGCTCTACCCAAGCCATCGCGACGCAAGCTCAGTGGATTGACAGGAGTCATTGATGGCGAGCACACCGAGCTCATGGCGAGGCGCTTGGAGGAAGAGTGGAAGCGACACAAGAAGAACATGCGCGTGATGAAGTTTGTCGACACGCACAATCGCCAGAAAGACATTGCGCTGCAGACCGCCGCGCAAACCATGGGGATACGCGAAGGCACAGAGGTGCCCGTGCCTGGATCGTCCAGTGCAGCGCGACAAACAGCGGTGCTGAAGAAACCGATCAATGCCGGAGACCTCTCGCTGCCGTCAGCCGTACACGAGGCATCGGTCGTGCATCACAATCCCCGTGGAAGCGTACGACCCACCGTGGCGCGCAGCCACGGCTCACCGCGAGGCGTGCGTCACTCGATCCAAGTCAACCGCATGGAGCTCAAGAAGACGTTCCAGACCGTGATCGACGAGCATATCGATGAGGAGGAGTCGAGTCCATCGACCAATGTCGCACGCAAAGTGCTGCAGAAGAGCGGCACAGCTACAGCAAATGAGCGGGCCACGCACGGTAGTGTTGTTGCCAGCACAGCTGCAGCGTCTGCTGTCCCGACTGGACCGCAGCACACGCTGTTCCGCAAACCAACGAGGCAGCAGCATCGTTCAAGCGAAACGAGTTCACGCGAATCGCGTGCCTCGACGTCGACGACAGAGTCACCCAACAAATCTCTCCCAGGTCGATCTGAAAGCTTGTACACGCACGTCAAGCACCTGGCCATGCTCGAAGACAGGTCCCGCCGCCGCCACCGTCAGAGCATGTTCAAAACCAAGAAGCGTCTCGAGGACCTGCGAAACCCGTACGATATCTGGTTCGAGCCGCCATTGCCACCGTCCTTCTGCATGGAGCACTCGCACTTCCGCAAGCTCTGGAGCATCTTCATGCTGGCCATCTGTCTCTACTACGTGCTGGTTGTGCCGTTCCGGGCTAGTTTCGGGCAGCATGAACTCAACAACTCAGCCAACAGCCACGTCATGGCCACATGGCTGGTCTTCGAGTATGTGTTCGACTTTGCGTGCGTCATTGACTTCGTGCTGCACAAGAACTTCTTCACCTTCATCCATCGCGGAGAGATCGTGACGGACAGTCGGGCCATCCGCAAGCACTACCTCAAGCACGGCACGTACGTGGCCGACCTGCTGGTCATCCTGCCGACTGAGCTGTTGCTGCCACTCATGTTTTCCGGTGGCAAGAGCGAGCTCGCGTTGCTGCAGCGCATAGCACAGTCGTTCACGTGGTACCGCGTGAGTGTCTGCCGCTTGACCAAGATCATCCGCATCGTCCACCTGCATGCGCTGAGCGACGTCGTGCAGCGCTTCGTCGTCTACGACCTGAAAACCTCCGTGTTGTCCCCCGCCACATTGCAGGTGCTGCGTTTCACGTTCGATTTTGCGTTGGGCGCGCACTGGGTCGCGTGCCTGTTCTACGGCGTCGCGTTTGCCGTGTTTCGGCCCCAAGTGCCGTCATGGCTGTCGGTGCAGGGCATGCTGTCGTTCCAAGGATGCGACAACGCGAGCGACATTGTGGCTTTGCCCTTGGCACTGCGTTATGCGCGTGCGTATCACTTCAGTATGGGAGCCATCACGACCGTCTCGTACGGCGACATCGCACCGCAGAACGCGACCGAGACCCTGGTGGCGACGTTCGTGATCGTCATTTCGATCGTGCTCTTCGGCATGCTCTCTGGTGGCTGGTTCAAGGTGTTCGACATGCAATTCGGCCGTAAAGCTGACTACGAAGAGCGCGTGCACTGCGTGGCGCACTACGTGGCGTTCCATCGCTTCCAGTCGCGCATGTGGAGCCAGATGCGCGCGTACTACGCGATGCATTGGGAAGAGAGCCTGGGCATGAACGAAGGCACGCTGCTGCGCGGCCTCACGGCGTCTGTCCGCAACGATATCACGCTGTACGTGAAGCGCGACTTCGTGACGCAGCTGCGACTGTTTGCTACGTGCGAAGAAGGCTTTGCGAGGGCCGTCGTGGCCATGTTCGAGCAGGAGCTGTACGTGCGCAACGACATCATCATCGCCGAGGGCGACACAGGTCGCAGTCTGTTCGTCATCGAGAGCGGCCTCGTGTCGGTGCGCTTTGCCAAGCGCAATGCAATGGCCAGCGACCGTGCCAAGCCGATCGCAGCCGCCGACAACGACGTGTTGGAGGGCGAAGTGATCAAAGGGCGCTTCGACTTCATCGGCGAGAAGTCGCTGCTGTTTGACGTACCACGCAGCGCCACGTGCATCGCGCTGTCCACGTGCAGCATGCTCATCCTCACGGTCGAGCGCTACCACAAAATCCTCGAAGAGTTTCCGCATTATCGCGAGAAGAACATGCGCGAATGGATCTTCACGGCCAAGGCCAAGAAATAGAAACGAACCCATTTCTACTCACACGTCGCAGGTTCTATCGGGTATTCCTGGCTGGGCTGGCCACAGCTGTTGACGGCGATCCATCCAGTCACTGCGACGTCGCCGTTTCGTGGCGCTCGCGTGGCGAAGTGCAACCAACACGTGGAGGTGTTCTCGCAGAAGCCGTCCACGTGTGTGCACCAAGTGTGTGTGTGTGCCAAGTGCCAGTCAGGCATGTTCAGCCACGGCAGTCGTTCCTTCTTCGGGCTCCACCAGCTGGGTTGCACGTACCGTGTTTTGACACTCTCTCGTCTTTACAACCTGCTTTCCAACTGCAATAAACCGCCAAAAATCAGGTGGGCAGCGGCCAATTCCCAAAACACGGTGCAATGTGACGGCCGATATCTTGTACCGTGGGGCAGTTGATTAGAGCGCCGTGTGGTGCTGGGTTGCGTGCACATGCGCGGCAGGTGGTCGTTTCAGGATCAAGGTGCCACCGCAGCACGCGCGTCAAGCGGAAGGCGGCGGCCGCCATGGGCTGTATCTTCACCAAAGTATGCCTGGACGAAGGTGTGTGCACGTGCGTATGCGTCGTCTGCGTCTGTCGTGGCTGTGGTGACGAGCAAAGCGTCCTCCTCCCGTGCCTGGGGTGGTGCGGCCATGCGCCTCTGTCTGTCTCTGTGGCTCTGTGGCTGTGGCTGTGGCTGTGTATGCAGGTGAACTCGCAGATGAAGGAGAGAAGACGCGCCGCGCCTCGCATCCCAACAAGAAGACGCTGCTGCTGGTCGAGACCGGGGGCATCGGTGGCACCAAGAAGGTCACGCGCAGTGACGACGACACGCACGACTACGTGTACATCGGCGGTGGCGTGCCGGGCGTCGCTCTGGACGCCGAGCGCGTCGAGCTGCCGGAATACACGGGCGCGCGAGACGGTGGATTCCAGGTGTGTGTGTGTGTGTGGTTGTGGCTATTCTGCCGCCCGAGGCGTTGTGTGACTGACTTCGCGGCATTCGTCATCGCATGGCAGTCGCTGAGCAAGAAGCTCCGGTGGGGCACGCGAAGTCGAGCCGGGAACGATCCGCTGCGGCGAAGGAAAGAGAACCAGGACAGCTTTTGCGTGTGCGATGGCCTGGCAGAGGACAAGAACGTGACGTTGTTCTGCGTCTTCGACGGCCATGGCCCCGAGGGCGCGTATGTGAGTCACTTTGTGCGTGACGAGTACTACCAGACAGTGGCACTCGCGTATGCCGAGCACATCAATCGTGCATCGACGACGTCGGCGTCGCGGGCGACCGTATCGTGCGACATCATCTCGGAGACATTCAATCGTGCGGCGCAGCTGATGACGGATAAGCTCACAGCCACGTCGATCGACATCAGTGTGAGTGGCACCACGGCCGTGGCCATGCTTGTCTGCGACCGCGACTTGTTCATCGCCAATATTGGCGACAGTCGTGCTATTGTGGCACAATTCGACGAGCAAGAGAGCAAGTACGCGCTCCATTTTGAGACACAAGACCACAAACCCGACGTCCCCGAAGAACGACAACGCATCGAAGCAAACAATGGCCGCGTCTTTGAATGGGGGTCGTATCGCGTATGGCTTCAGGACGTAGACATGCCTGGGCTCGCCATGTCGCGGTCGTTTGGTGACAGCGTCGCCAAGACTGTCGGCGTGACCAGCGACCCCGATGTGACGCTGGTGGAGCGTATCACGTTCGGCAACGCCGAGCGACCTTCGTTTGCTGTTCTCGCCAGCGATGGTGTGTGGGAGTTTATGACATCGGACGAGTGCATCGACTTCATCTCGGACTGCATCGTCAACTCCAAGATGGACCCACAGAGCGCGTGCGACGCGTTAGTAGAGGAAGCGCTGGACCGATGGAACGCCGAGGAAGACGTGGTCGACGACATCACCGTGGCAGTCGTCTACTTCTGAGCATGGCTGGGCAGGCAGCCGATAGAGCGCCAGTTTTGTACCATAGAGAAGCTCCGTTCGTGTCGTATTCCGTCCTCTCTCCGACCCAACGCCTTATCATCCCGCTGTTGCTCGTCCAGTCGCCGTCGTCTCGATCCAGATGGAGAGCAAAGCCAACGCCGCCGCGCACTGGAGCACAGCTCCGATTCGCGTCGCGCGTGTGTGGTTGTATCGGCAGCAGCGTCGACCACGCAGTGAACGCCGCAGCGTCGTTGACATGAACTCGTCGCCAACGATGGTGGCCTGCGGTCCCCGAACTCCAGCAGGTCTGTCCAGCAAGAGAAGAACAGCAGGAGCTATAGGAGCGAGCCATACGGACAGACTCGGGCCAATTCGTAGTGGAGGCGGCTAACCAAGAAGGAAGCGTGGGGTTGGAGTGAGACTCAGTCGCTCGCTGAGCGCGTTGTTGTGTGTTCGTTCACTCGAACCTGTCTTTTCATTCGTCTTCTTTGGCACAGGTCGTGGCTCGAGGCACCGCTCGGTGCAAGGAAGGTGGAGGCGGCGGGATCGCGGATCTTGAAAGGACGCGGGCGTTGCAGCCGCTGACTGACTGCGTCGCTCTGAGCTCCATCGTGTTTGTGGGTGGATCGGCAGTCGCTCGACGTGGCCGAGCTGCAGATGGCGGACGTGAGCTTGGCGTCGCAGGACACCACGCACGACCTCACGATGCAGCCGTCAGACAGCAGCCACCTGCGCTCTGGTTTGAGCCTCGGTGACCTCTCGAACGAGGAGAAGAACAACGACGGCGATGACAACAGCGACAATGGTGACAATGATGGCATAGCCGGTGGAGCGGCGCTCGCAGGGCTGACGCAGCAACTGGCCACGGCGTCGCATGTCGAGCGCAAGCTCCAGAGCAATCTGCACAAGCAGCAGCGCCACTACGCCCGGCAGCGCAAACTCTTGGACGAGCTACGCAGCGATGACGGCGACGGCGACGGCGACGACGACAGAGACGCCCCACGTGCGAGGGCGTCGCCGTTCCTGTTTTCGTCGTCATCGAGAAGCGGCAGCGATGCCGACATGGCGCCAGTGTCCGCGCAGCGCCGTCGCCGCCACCACCAGCTTGATCTACAGCAAGAGCTGACGGGGAATCGATTGACTCGACAGCACGCGGGCGGTAGCCGAGTTCGCACAACAACAGAGACCAAGCGCCATCCACGCGTTCGACCGATGGATGGACGGCGAGACCGTGACGACCCGCACAAACCGCTAGTTGCTGAACTCCAAGAGCACGAGGCGTCCAACGAAGCGCTGCGGCGGCAACTGGAGCTGCTGCGACGCCTTCAAGTAGACAACAACCGCTTCCGCCAGGACGTGCGTTCTCTGCGTGAGCAGAACGCGATTCTCGAAGAGCAGAAACAGCAACACAAGCTCGAGATTCAGCGCCTGCGCGACGACGTGCAGGAGCTCACGCGCAAGGTCGAGCACGACGCTGCACAGCTCAGCACGGCCGCACAGACGACGGCCATGACGACGCGCAAACTGAAGCAATGCCACAAGCAGCTGCAGCAAGTGCAGGCCGAGAACGACAAGCTCGAGGCTGCGTTGCAGGACAGCGTCGAGCAGCAAACTCAACAGCAGGCCAAGGCACAGACGCAGACGCACGAGCTAGCACATGAAGCACGGCAGCTCAAGCGAGCGCTAGCCAAGGCGAAAGCCCAAGAAACGAAGCTAGTGGAGCACAACAAAACGCTGCAGGCGACTATTGCGTCCCTCGAAGGCGGTGTCGCCGAGCTTCGGACGCATATTGGCCACCTGGAGAGAGAAAACACAGAGCTGAGCGCGCAGTGCCTGGACAAGACCAAGCAGTGTGAAGGGCTGGAGGCGTCGGCCGCTGCGTGCGTCGAGCGCATGGAATCGGGCCTTGCGTCGCTGCAGAAGGCGTACGCACTGGAGCGAGACAAGCGCAAGAAGGCGGACAAGGCGAACGCCCAGCTACAAGACACCGTCGATGACCTGGAGACGCAGCTAGCGGAAGCGCATCGACAATTGGACGACATGACGGAGCACGTGCGGCGCATGCAAGAAAAGCTAAAGGAATACAAGGCCACGCACCGCCAGAGCAAGCAAACCCACGACGACCGCGTGGACGAATTGATGGCCGACGTCAAGCAGGCGCACCAGACCATCGCGACGCTCAAGGACGAGATCGACGGTCACAAACGCGAAATTGAGGCTGCCCGGGGTGCCGTGGTAGAGGCGCGCAAGGACGTGTCCCTCGAGTCGAGCGTACTGCGCAAAGAGATTGATCAGTTGCGTTGCTACGTCGAGTCCGCTCTGCGAACGCCAGCCAAGGGCAGTTTATCGCCGCCCAGCGATCTCGACTTCCAGAATGAGTCGTCCATGGCGTCGAGTGACCTGCATCATCGGCGCGAAGAGATTTGGGTGCGGTCGCCGGAGCTGCAGTACTTACAGGGCGCAATCGGTGCTTTGCGCAACGAAGCAATGAATTTCGTGCACGAGTTCCAGCGCGTCCGCAACGGCATGCGCCAGGTTAACAACAAGCTCACGCTGGCACAGGAGCGCGTGCAGGAGCTGGAGCACTTGCGCTGCCAGGACGCCGCCAAACTGAAGGAAGTCCGCGACCAAAAGGCTATCAGCGAGCAAGCACGCGAGATCTCGACCAAGGAAAAGCTGGACGTGCTCAAATGGAGCCAGCAGACGTGTGAGCGCAACGAGGTGCTGCTGGGTGAGGTCAAGGCATGTGCTGCGTTCTTCCACGACGTGCTGGAGAAACTAAAGTTCCGCCGCGCGCTGAACGATCGCCAAAGCGAGAAAACGACAACTGCTGCGGTAGCTGCAGCTTCACACCGCGCTGTCGTCCATAAGGAGAGTCGTGACGACGACGCACTCGAGGAAGAACAGTTTGTGTCATCGAGCTTCCCTGCGTTGGCCAAAGAGCTGGACGTACTGTTGACGACGCGCGATGACTTGAGCAAACGCGTGGAGGGACTGGAAGCCGAGTGTGACGACAAGCAAGACAAGATCCTGCAGCTGCAGCGCGAACTGGAGAGCAAGATGGAGAACTCGCGCGCGACACTGGCCGAGATCGAGGCACTGCACGAGCGGAGCATGGGCGAGCAGAAGGCGTACCTGGACGCAGCCATTGCCGATCTAGAAGATCAACGCGCACGTCTGACAGCGCAGCTCGAGGCGGAAACGCAGCGAAGCAAACAGCTCACGCTCGAGACAGAGCGACTGCAAACGCTGGTCGAGGGCTTCGAAGATGATGTACCCGTGCTGGCAACCCTGGTGCATTTGTTTGTGCTGGTGGCGCAGCCCATGATCCTGCAGATCAGCGAATTGCTGGCTCAGAAGCGGTTGCTGCTCCGCGAAAACATTGAGTACGCGCAGACCCAGGAGCAGCTGCAATGTCTCGGTCACGTGCTCAAGGAGCTCGTCCCGCCCAACGTGACAACACCAGGAGCGACTCAGGAAGCCCGCAAGCTGGCACGTCGCCGAGCTGTACGCACGTTCCGTCGCTGCGTCATTGCCGTGGTTGCGCTCAATCGACTGCGCAAATGCGGCGCCGCGAACGGTGGCGGGGACTTTGGTCAATGCACGCCAATGAAAGCAAGCAAGCGGCGCTCGACAACACCAGCATTGAGCGGTGGTGGCAGTGCGGGCGTGACCGTGATCAAGGCGCTACCAGCCAAAAACGCGTTGGCGCGATTGAGTCTACGGCGGTTGCTTGAACACCTCAAAGCTACGCAGCTCACCAAACGGTTCGGCGAATGGGTCGAAGGCGGCGAAGCGAGTCCAGTGCCCATCGGAGCGTTCCTGATGCAGGTGGTTGGTGCCATCGACGCGGACGCGTTGGCAGTCGTGACAGACAACACCAGCGGCGTGTTCCATTGCCACTCCCTGCTGGAACGAAGGCGGATCAGCAAGAAACGGACGAGCGGCAGTGAGGTGGCGCTCGAGTCGGCAGAGTCCACGGCCACAGTCGACTTCATTCGACAGCGCATTCTCACGCTCGGCAAGCGTGTCGAAGACCTGCATTACCAACGCAACGCGTTGCAAAAGGACAACTACGAGCTGCAATTCCAGCTCGAGCAGCAAGCCACGAGCCTCAAGGACAAAGATGAGCTGGTGGTGAAATGCCGCGAGCTCGAGGAAGAGATGGCGAATCTTCGAAGCCAAACCCACTCGAGCGAACACACGTGGCAGGAGCAGCTGGTAGCTGCCGAGGCACAAACCAGAGCCAAAGACGAAGAGCTTCAGAGCGTCCACAAGAACGTGACACGGCTTCAAGTGGAGATCGAGCAGCTGAAGGACGATTTGGGAGACATGGAGCAAGCCAAACGCCGCTTGGAGCAGCAGCTCGAGCATGTCGAGCAGGCGTCCCATGATGACGAAGAGAAGGCCGAACAGGTGAAGCTGGCCCTGCGGAGGCAGGAAGAAGATGTTCAGCACCTGAAGCAGGCTGCCAAGCGCGCTCATGAGCAATTCCAGCGGTTAAGTGCGCAATTGGAGAGAGAGCTATCTGACAAAGCTGGTCTGCAAGCGCAAATTGAGGCACTCAAACACCAGAACGCGCAGTTGGAACGGGAACTCCGTGACGAGAAGATCCGTGATGTCGAGAAGAGCTTCTCGAGCGACCTCGTGTCTCCCGAGGCCATGGATGACAGCGACGATGGCAGCGTCGACGTGCCACGACGACCAGTAGTGCCACGCCGCAAACCTTCAACTCCAACCAAGCGGCCAAAGGTGCGCATTCGCGATTCCGGCCAAGACGACAGCGAGCGCAACACACTGGCTCCAACCGCAGAGTCACCGTGTTGGTACCATCACAGACAGGACGTCAATGCCACGCGGTCGACGAGCCCAAGGCTGTCACAGTCACCTGTACGGCAGCAGCGCAGGGATGACAGCGACGCGTTTGCTCGTGAATGGAGTCGCCTGTCCGCCTCGCGCATTCTCGCTGACTCCGACAAGGAATCGCACACGCGGATACCAACGCCCGGCAGTGTCAGCTCTGCTGCGTCGCCTTCCACAGCACCGAAAGCCAAGGAGAACGTACTGCCGAACGGCGACAACGTGCGGCGCCTGCTTGAGATCCAGAGCAATCGACGGCGCATTGACATCGATAAGGTGAACACGGCCGTCCACGACTACATGGACCGCATCGACGAGAAGCTGCACCAGATGTACGGCATCCCACCGTCCACAGGGCGTGAACGCAGCGCCTTGGAGCGACCCAAGGAAGAAGAAATGCGACGTGTTGGCGACAGCTGCGAGGATTGATCATGAACGCAGCTTTAGTGGCTCGCACGCACAATGCCAACACACGCAGCGCCATGGTCACTTCCATTCTCATTGACAATTGCATGGAGGCCGTCACACGTCGCATAAAGTATCCATCGCAATGCCTTCCATTGGTCAATAATAGCCTCTCTTATTTTATCCAATGACGCACTGGGATGCTGCAGCACTCGTCCGGATAACTGTCCTGTGTAGTATACACGCATGTGGGGGGGGGGAGGTGTCGAAGGGGTGTTCGTTCAACTGCCGCAGGATCCGAGCGACGACGAGAGCGGCAATGGCGACGACCAAGGCCGTGGCGCTGGCGCTGGCGCTGCTGGCGGCGCTGCTGGTGGCGCACGTGCACGGCGTCGACCGCAGCAAGTTCCGCACATGCGCGCAGACGCGCTTCTGCAACAAATACCGCACGGCCAAGGGCGTGCAGGCCTACAACGTGGTGGCGGGCAGCGTGGCTCATGACGCTCACCGCGTGACGTTCGCTGTCCAGGACGCCAAGGACGCGCATGGCGCCAACACGCTGCAGGGATCGCTGACGTTTGTGCTGGACGAAGCCACGTCCAAGCACCCGGCGGTCCGCGTGCGCCTCTCGGAGAAGTTTGCGGACGAGAACGACCCGAAGAAGCGCTGGGAGAACCCGGATGTGCTCGTCAAGGAAGCGCAGTCGACGCGTGCGTTGGTGCCCGTGGATGCCGCTGCCAGCGGTTTGCAGCTCAGCAGCGACGCGCAGTTGTTCAAGCCTGTCAACAGCGGCGGCGTGGACGTCGTCGTGGCGTTGCGATCGGCGCCGTTCGGTGTCGACCTGTACATCAACAAGCAGAAGGTGATCTCGACCAACACAGATCATCAGTTCCACTACGAGATCCGCCACGACCGTGTGACGACGGAGACTCAGGGCGAGCAGACGCAGTCCACGCCCGAAGAGGACGTGCATGGCGGCAAGACCATCGTGGACTATGGTGAGGATGGTCTCGCGATCTATTCCGATGGCACAGTGCAGCAGAAGGCGACACCTGCGCCCACGCCTGTGGTTTCGAGCGATGCCAACGAAGGCTGGGAGGAGTCGTTCGGCGGCCACACGGACAAGAAGAAGTTCGGTCCGAGCTCAGTGGGTCTCGACATTGCGTTCCACGGCCAGCAGCGTGGGTTGTACGGCATTCCCGAACACGCCAGCGACTTCTTGCTCAAGAACACGATTGAAGGTAGCGCAGGTGACAGCCCGTCGATCCTCACGGACCCGTATCGTCTGTACAATCTCGATGTGTTCGAGTATGAGCTGAACGAGCCCATGACGCTGTACGGCTCCATTCCAGTCCTCGTTGCTCCCAACCCAGAGAACACGGTCGGTGTGTTCTGGCACAACCCATCCGAGACGTTTGTCGACATTGAGACCGTCAGCGACTCGCAGAAGAAGAGCCACTGGTTGAGCGAGTCGGGCGTCGTCGATCTCTTCCTGCTCGTTGGTCCAACCAGCCAAGACTTTTTCTCGCAGTACACGCTGCTGACGGGCCGTGCCCAGCTGCCGCCTATGTTTGCCGTCAGCTACCATCAGTGCCGCTGGAATTACAAGAACGAGGCCGACGTGGACCGTGTGGATGCTGGCTTTGACGAGCACCTGATTCCATACGACGTCCTGTGGCTCGACATTGAGCACACGGACGGCAAGCGCTACTTCACGTGGGATAAGTATGCGTTCCCGTCGCCGTTGGCAATGCAGGAGCGCGTGGCACGCGTCGGTCGCAAGATGGTGACGATCGTGGATCCGCACATCAAGCGCGATGACAACTACTACGTGCACCAGGAGGCCACGGCCAAGGGCTACTACATCAAGGACGAGAATGGCAAGGACTTTAACGGCTGGTGCTGGCCCGGAGACTCGTCGTACGTCGACTTCACGTCGCCAGCGGCGCGTCAGTGGTGGAGCACGCTCTTCCGCTACGACAAGTACCAGCAGAGCAGCAAGGACTTGTACACGTGGAACGACATGAACGAGCCGTCGGTGTTCAACGGCCCGGAAGTGTCGATGCGCAAGACGTGCGCCAACCTCGATGGCGTCGAGCACCGGGAGTGGCACAACATGTACGGCTACTACATGCAGTGGGCGACGATGGACGGACAGCTCATGCGCCAGTTGCCGCCGTCAACGCAGCAGATCGAGCTCAAGAAGGATATGCAGCGCCCATTCGTGCTGTCGCGCGCATTCTTTGCTGGTTCGCAGCGCTTCGGCGCCATTTGGACCGGCGACAACAAGGCCGACTGGGGACACCTGAAGTATGCGACCAAGATGCTGCTGTCCATGTCGGTCTCCGGCCTCACGTTCGTGGGCGCCGACGTGGGCGGCTTCTTCGGGAACCCAGACACTGAGCTGCTGACGCGTTGGTACCAAGCGGCTGCGTACCAGCCGTTCTTCCGTGGTCACGCGCACCACGACTCGGATCGTCGTGAGCCGTGGGTGCATGGCGAGAAACACACGAGTCGCATTCGCGCCGCCATCCGCCAGCGTTATGCGCTTTTGCCATATGTGTACACGTTGTTCCATGACTGCACGGCTCAGGGCCAGCCTGTGATGCGTCCGCTGTGGATGCACTTCCCTCAGGACGCCCAGAGCTTTTTGGAAGAGGACGAGTTCATGCTTGGCGAGGAGCTGCTGGTCAAGCCGATCGTGGAGCAGGGCGTGACCGCCACCAATGTCTTCTTGCCAGGCAAGGACGCCGTGTGGTATCACGTCACTGGCGGCTACAAGCGGTTCGCTGGTGGTGTCGTGCACAACGACGTCCCTGCGCCGATCGAGGCCACGCCGGTGTTCCAGCGCGGCGGCAGCATCATCCCACGCAAGAACCGTGTGCGTCGCAGCTCGGCGCTCATGCGCAGGGACCCGATCACGCTCGTCGTGGCGCTGGATGCCAACCTGGAAGCCAATGGCAAGCTCTATGTCGACGACGAAGACACGTTCGCATTCGAGGTGGAGCAGCAATTCTCCGAAGTCGAGTTCCAGTGGACCCGTGCCGGCCTCAAGTCGACATGGACCAAGAAGCAGTTTGCGTCCAAGAGCTGGGTGGAGCGCATCGAAGTGGTGGGCTTCCAGTCAGCGGACAAGGTGTTCAAGAAGGTGACGCTCAACGGCCAGGACGTCGGGTTCCACTACAACGCAGCCGAGGATCGCGTCGTGATCCGCAAGCCAAGCGTCGTGGTCACGAGCGACTGGGAGCTGAAATTTGCATTTTAATGGACGCAGTGAGATAACAGGTGAGGTGACTGCCCTCCTCGTGGACATGCACGCCATGCCAGGCGTGGCCTTGCCTGGATAGATCGCCATGTTCTGACTGAAATGAAATGCATGTTTTATGAATTGAGCCATTTTTTCTCCACAGCTGGGATCTCATCCGTCAGAACGCCGCCACCCAGAACGCCGCCTGGCGTGGAAACCAGCGACAGCGTGTGGACATGAGTGGCGTGCTCGCGTCGGTGGTCAAAGGAACGTTTGTTCTTTCATGCGACCAACGGGCCACGTGCGTGGATGACGACAGCACACACCTCGGGACGAATCGGAGATGCGACAAAGTGACGAAATTCGCTGGGGCAGACATGCGTGGCAAAGCTCAAACACACAGCATTCGATGCGTTGTGGGCTGGTAATTGTCGCACGGCGGCGATTCTCGTGACACCTCGTTCGCTCTCAGCTCCGGCAGCATTCGCAGTGAGGATGCTGGGATCAGCGCGGTGCTGTGCGAACATGCATGGCTCTCAGAGGCTCATAATGCAGCTTATGAATCACCACTCCCACCACCATGATGCGGAATCCATCCACACCACTGAACCCAGAGACCGCAACCAACCCTAAAATCCCTCTGGACGAGTCCACCGAGAGGAGCGACCCGTTGCCGCCGAAAGAACGAAATCAAAAGCACGGAGTGCACGTCCTTCCTGGAGCCTGCGACTCTGCTGGCTCTGAGTCTGTTGTCAAACTCATGCAGCTCAACCGTCGCATATTGGGAGCAAGCGCATTCCGTCCGCTTTCCATGTCGCTTGACGGCATTCCATGGGGGTAAGGAATGGTTGATGCAACAAACTGAAAATGGAGTGAAAAATGCATTGGAGTCCAGAGGGTGAGCGGGTTGGGTTGCGTTGGGCGTGGCGCTGGTCCTTGTCTCCCCATCAACAGATTCCCCACGTGGGTTGAAGTTTACCAAAGCGATTCACACCCGAGAGGCCGACGCGCGTGCGTCACAGGTCGCATGCTGCCCGAGACAAGCATCAAGGGCAGTGGAAATGGATATGGAGCACACAGCACACCAGCGATGATCGCCATGGTTATGCCATTGAGGCCACGGCATGGCCACAATGGCACGTGCATGGCGCGCTGTGTTCTACGTCGAGTTGCTTCGTGCTTGCCAGTGCCTTGGGCCAGGCCCATGTCGTCGCGTTGCCATCCGCACGAGGCAAGATGGCTCACTGTTGGGCCATCGTTGTCGCCGACTGGCTCTGTGGACGAAAGAGTATTCATTATCACAGGCGCTGAACAGGACCATGCACCCCACGCTCCGCTCCAAAACTTGTGTTGCATCAAATTTTGGAAGGAAAAGCGACTAGGGGATCGGTGATTGATCAAGTCGGTCTAAGGCGGGCATCATGTCCAGGCATCGGGAAGTCGCGTCGGAATGTTGTGCCCACATCCGCACGAAGTGGGCACTTCCGCAACCGCGAAACATGTGCACATGCATGTTGTGATTTGTACCAACATGCGCGCCATCCACATGGCGGCCCCATCGTGCTTGTCCCTTCCCGAGTCCCTGCGAGAGAATCCATACCTGCTGCTGCAACCTGCTGACCGCCACCTCACAACACTTGCTTTCTACCCCTACCCCGCGAGGGGGGCAACCGGACAACTGCACTGCGTCTTCCCTTCTGCTCATGTTCAGAGAACATGCAGCTGCCCAATGGATCCTCGCTCTCCGCAAAAGTCTTGGCTCAACCTTCCCTGCTGCGCGTCTGTTTTGCAGCCTACGGTACAGTCGGAGGGCAGTGAGTTGATGCTGGTCGGGGGAGCGGCGGCCTGTCTCCTACCGCCGATGCAAGTGAGTTGCTCCAACGCGGCTGGCGAGCAGGGACAAAAGCAGGGCATGCCCGAGGCAGAGGCCATGGTCGTGCTGTTGTGGCTGGCTCGGCCGCTGCTGGAACCCGCTTCTTCATTCTCAATTTCACCTTGCAGCGGCCCAGCGTGCGTCCGTCGTAAAGTACCTTCGAACACAACCAACCAACACACAACAGCATCATGAAGCTCACTGCCATCTTGTTCGCTGCCGCGGCCGTGGCCGCCATGGCGCAAGAGACGCCAGCGCCAGCCCCAGCTGACGCCGGTGCCGCTGGCGCTGCCGCCGGCACGCCTGCCGGTGCCACCGTCAAGCCTGCCACTGGTTCGAAGGCTGCCGCTGGTTTAAAGGCTACCACTGGTTCGAAGGCTTCGACCACTGGAAGCAGCGCTGCTGCGGGCGGCGCCGCCGCCACCGGTGGCCTCGACTCGTTCAAGGCCACCAAGGCTCCAGGCAACTACCACATGGAACCTATCACGGTGGTCCACGCCCGTGTTCAGGGTGACTCGCCAGTCTTGCAGGATGGCGTCTTCGTGTCCAAGTACGGCAAGGACCTCAAGTCCGGCTACCTTGCGGCCATGGACAACGTGAACACAGCATCGGTCGAAGGTGCCCTCATGTACGTTCAAGCTGAAGGCATTGATGTCGCCAACCGCGCTCCAGAGGAGCGTTGCGTGCGCAAGTACAAGATGAACAACATCGTCTTCTACCGCATTAAGATCGCGCAGACCAACGAAACCATTGCTCAGTTCTCGGAAAAGTGGTCAGCGCCTGAATACGGTCCTATGGTCCCAATGGATGTTGGCATCTGTACTCCAACAAAGGGTCAGGATGAGTTCCCTGTTGCCTGCTACCAGTTCAACGGCGAGAAGGGTCAGCCAAACCTTGGTCCATTCATTGGCGGTGAAAGCAAAGAACTCGACGATCGCGCGCCGTATCCAGACAACTACTGGTTCTCGTTTCCGAACTCTTGCCCACACGACAAGCGTGACGCCACGACGGGTCAGAAGCCAGAGAAGTGCCGCAAGAGTGACCGCAAGGGCCTGTGCGACTATGGCGTTGCTCCAAACGGCGTTGACTGCACCTTTGCCTACGAAATTCTCGGCTGGGTGCCAATTGATGATGTTGTTGGCATCACCCTTCTCCAGAACAACGTGACCAACAAGCCATTCAACAACTTCACGGAGTGGTGCGAAGCTGATACGGCCAACATTGAGTACGACAGCAAGAGCGGCAATGGTCTTGACTTCTGGAAGAATGCGACCAAGGAAGCCAACAAGGCCCGTGCCCAAATGGTCGTTGAAGCTTACACGTCGCTCTTGGAGAACAAGAACTCGACTCAGATCGATTCGAAGCTGATTGCCAACTTCAAGGCCCTGCCAACCCCAGAAGAAATGGCCAAGACCAACCCACCGTGCTACAAGTCTGTGCCAAGTTGCGGTAGTGGCAATGGTTGCAAGCGCACTGGGTACTCGCAGTTGTGTGTTCCATGCAAGGACGGCGAGAAGTGCGAGACCGGTGATGGCAAGTTCAAGTTCCCTAAGCTCGAAAAGGCCAAGACGACTCTCACGGAGAACGAGACTGACTCGACCGCTGGCCTGAACAACACCTCTGGTGGCGCAAGCGGCAAGAAGTCTGGTAGCAAGGGTGCCGCTGGCAGCAGGGGTGGCAAGTCGTCGTCGGCTGCTTCTGTTACTTTGGCTGCCGCCACCGTCGTGGCGTCGCTGATGGTTTCGGCCTTCGCGTTCTAAGAATGTACCGCCTCTGTTTGTAGAGTTCCTTCAGATTGTTGTGCTGGTCAATGCATGTCCTGTCGAGTGATATGCACCACATGTTTTGGCGTCAGCACATCAGGGATTATACACTTACAGTAGAGATAAAGGGCATCAATGAATCCCAAGTTTTGATTTGTACAGTTACAAAATGGTAAACGGGTCCCGGCCAGATCAGATGATCATCGGCGGAAACAGCCTCAACTGCAGTACCGCACTTCTGGCTATGGACAAAAGCATTTGGGTCGTCACCGTCACCTTCCACCTGGTGCTGGATGCTGGTACAGCCCCGGCAGAGATGGAAGCCGCCGTGCCTAACGCTACCGGTGTTGCTGAATGATGGGCGAAACAAAGCCGACACCAAATGACACCCACGGCGACTAAACCAGCGTGAAATCGGCTGCGACCGTCAAAGAACAGCAGCCACTGGAAGTGGAACTGGGCCGACTGGATCAAAGGGAGTTGTCCAAAATTGCAGCGGCAGCCACAGAAGGCTGGCATGCTGCGGATGAGAAGACGCACCCACAATATAGCCCGACCAGGCTCCAGCGCAAAACTATTATCATGGTCATCAATGATGCATTCAACTAGTTCACAAACCGTGTTTCGAGAGCAATCGCACCAAAAACCATACTATCGTCGACACTTTACTTCTGGCACTGCCAGTAGCCGTCGTGCACCTTCTTGCACGAGCCCTCGGCGCACTGACCCTGGGTGCTCCAGAACTGGCCGCCGCACTGCTGCCACAATTCGATGTTGCGCGTCTTCAAGCACTGGCCRTAGTACTCGTCGTGAACAATGCAGCTCATATCGGCGCCCTCGCACTCCTTCTGCCAGTCTTCGCCCTTGCACTGGCCCCAGAGACCTGGCTTCGCCTCATGGTGCTTGTGGTCACGGTGGTGGTGGTGGTGCTTGGTCTTCTTGCACTGGCTGTACCATTCGTTGATATACACGCACGAGCCCGTCTTGCACTTGGCAGCCTGTGGCCAGTTCTTGCCGTTGCACTGGCCCCACTCATTGGCTTCCTTGCTGACGCACTGGCCGTAGTATTCGCTCTGCACGGCGCACATGAGGCCATCTTCGCACTCCTCGGCCGCCTTGCCTTCCCGCTTGCACTGGCCCCACACAGGCACCTTCTTGTCGGCGTGGTGCAGACGCACGTGAGTGGCGGACGCGGTGGCGACGGCGACAGCGGCGAGGACGATGGCGGTCTTCATGGTGGTTGCTGGAGGTGGTGGTTGTGTTCGAGCTGGCGAATCCTAGAGTGAGCTGCTGTGTATGGCGACGGCTGCAATGGACATATTTGTCGCATGGCAAGGGGTGTGTGGAGGCTGATTTCCGATGTCCAGGTTTTTGATACAGTATCCAGTGGATGGCCACTTTCCGAATTTTTCGCAATGTTTGCACCAAACGCAACTGCACAAAACACACAGTCGTGCCGGCACAATTCACACACCACTCCTCCAGCAAATCAGGCTCCTGATGGCCGTACTTGAAGTCGCTGGGGTCGCGCATGGAAGTCCAGAGCGCACATACGTGGTTTTCGGTGTACCTATGTGCATCGACCGCCGATCATCATTGGTCGCTTGGACGTGTTTCAAACGTCGATGACGCCACTATCATCGTTTACGGATACGTAGAAGCAGCACAGGTAGACTATCTACCGACTACCGTAGATATCGCGCCCCTTCGACATATGCATCGACGCTCCAGCTACTAGCATCATGTGCCTGGCACACTGTGCCAGCTTGGGTGGCACGTGACCAACCTGCAACTTTTTTGCTCCTACAGAACACGCACCCGTCACAGGATACTCCGCAGCACCAGCGTCGAATGAAAATTGGTGAAGCCAACCTAGCAATGGGAAGTCGCATGCGCAGCTGTGGTCGCATATCTGATTTCCTCCTCTCCATCTATGCTCTATCGTAGATATGAAAGCAGCTCCGGTGTCATCAATATTGTGTTGGTTGGGCAGAGGGCAATATACGCCATGAAAGACGTTACCTGAAGCGATGGAATGGTGGGGGGGGTTCACACTGGTTGGCACGGGATGGTAGTGTGCAATATGTCCGTCCACTGGTTTCGAGCTCCAGCAGAATGATTCGTTCCACGGTGGAAGGCGATTTCCACGCTCGCAATGTGCAAACTTTGTAAGCGAAGCGTGGACTCGAGATCGTTGAGCCAAAGATCTTGATGCAGATGCACCATCAAGAGTCAGTGGCTACAGTGTATCGAAGCCGTTATTGTCAGCACGTGATTGTGATTTGACTGTGAGATACGTGGCCACTGACCAGCAGCACTGAGCGTGCTTTGCTGTGCTCATGATATCATACTACAACCGTCATCGCTCCCCGCACAATCTCTCGATTTGTTTGATTTGATACCATGGACTTGCCTGCTGCGGATGAGAACACGCACGCTGACCAGTGACTTACCACCGAGATGGTTGCACGCCATCCAATGTTTGTCGCAGACATCCATCACAACACCGCCAATCCAGGGCAGCATATTCGCAAGCAAGCCAACACACAACATCTTCAGACAGGAACATGCTCAAAAGTATCATTGCGGTCACTACTGAAATCCTGAAGTCACGAAGCACCTACGGCTTCGTCACAAACCGTGTTTCGAGAGCAATCGCACCAAAAACCATACTATCGTCGACACTTTACTTCTGGCACTGCCAGTAGCCGTCGTGCACCTTCTTGCACGAGCCCTCGGCGCACTGACCCTGGGTGCTCCAGAACTGGCCGCCGCACTGCTGCCACAATTCGATGTTGCGCGTCTTCAAGCACTGGCCGTAGTACTCGTCGTGAACAATGCAGCTCATATCGGCGCCCTCGCACTCCTTCTGCCAGTCTTCGCCCTTGCACTGGCCCCAGAGACCTGGCTTCGCCTCATGGTGCTTGTGGTCACGGTGGTGGTGGTGGTGCTTGGTCTTCTTGCACTGGCTGTACCATTCGTTGATATACACGCACGAGCCCGTCTTGCACTTGGCAGCCTGTGGCCAGTTCTTGCCGTTGCACTGGCCCCACTCATTGGCTTCCTTGCTGACGCACTGGCCGTAGTATTCGCTCTGCACGGCGCACATGAGGCCATCTTCGCACTCCTCGGCCGCCTTGCCTTCCCGCTTGCACTGGCCCCACACAGGCACCTTCTTGTCGGCGTGGTGCAGACGCACGTGAGTGGCGGACGCGGTGGCGACGGCGACAGCGGCGAGGACGATGGCGGTCTTCATGGTGGTTGCTGGAGGTGGTGGTTGTGTTCGAGCTGGCGAAAGCGAGAGTGAGGCGACTGTGCGATCGCCGGCGTTGGTGGGCTGGGCTGGGCTGGGCTGAGCCTGATTTCCCTCATTTCCGCCACAACTCAGCTTTCACAATTTTCGCTCCAAAGCAGCCAATCAGCGCACGCGCGGGAATACCCTATCGTACAAAACACGGTGGAGATCCCAGACGAGTTGAAGTCAATTCCACCGCGTTTTGTGCCTGTCGCGTGCGTGGCTGCCCTCTGTCGCTGGCGACCCGAAGCCTGCTCCAGTCGACTGCGAGTATCCGGTCCCGACCACTCTTGCGCAGCGAGTCACGAACCCACAGGATATGGCAAGCTGCCGCTAGAATGGGATGGGATGGCCATCGACATGAGTCTCTCACGTCCCGCCATTGATATTGTCATGGTGCTCGTCTTGTATGTGATGGAAAGCTGATTGATGGATGGCGAGTCGAGCATGACTCGTTTGTCCATCGAGCGACGACGCAGCTGCCCAACATTTTTTGAGATAAATACTAACTGGCAGTAATATTTACTTAGTAGCGCCGGCCGTCGCGCCTGGAAGTGTTGGCGAGAATGGCGGTGTTCTGCGCAAAGCCCTGCGAGATGAGCAGCGCCTCGAGCGCCAGCAGACGCGCGGCGTCCAGGTACAGCGTCTTGCCGCGCCGCAGGTACGGGTCTTCTTCGCCGTTCTTGTCCACGTACAGGCTGCCCCAGACGCAGCGCCGCTCGTTGCCCAGGAACAGGATGACGGTGCACGCCCGCAGCAGCAGGAATGCGCCCGTGCCGAGCCCGCACGTCTGCGCGTGCTGCGTGCACTCGCCCACGTTGGCGTGGGGCACCTCACAGCACGCCGAGAAGCAGCAGAGCACGACGCCGCAGAACAGACACACGGCCGGGTGCTGCGGCAACTGGCAGCACGTCGGGCACAGCCCCAGTGGCTTCTCGCTGTACTTGATGAAGAGATCCATGTAGACGCGTGGCAGCGCCACCAACAGCTTCCCACGCTCAAAAAGCGCTGCAGAAGGCAGCAGCGACAGCGCCGACAGCACCGACGTGGACGGAGACGCCACTGTGGCGTCGGCGGTGGCGTCCACGTCGTTCCGACAGCGCACGACTGCGGCCTTGGACTCGAGCTGCGCGCCCCACAGCTCGCACAGACTGCGCTGCGCCGTCGAGAACGTGCGCGCGTGGAAGAACAAGCGCAGCGGCGGTAGATGGAAGCGCCGCAGGGCTCGGTCCACGGCGGACCGAGGCGCGTGGCCGAACAGGCCGTCGCACACGGCGCACAGCTCGTCTGATGAACCGGTGGCAGCGCTCGCACTGCTGCCGACACCGACGTCGTCGTCCTGGTCGCTGATGGGCACGCAGAGCTGAAGCAGTTGCTGCATCTGCCGCAGCAGCGGCAAACACGCGGCGCCGACACGCGCTTCCAGCTCCGCCACGCTCAGAGGAATGGCTGGCGCGTGCCTAATGACCCGCGCACGGCACAGCAGCTGCGCCAGCCACGCCAGCACGTCCGCCAGCGAGTCCGCTCGTGCCATGCCGGCCTCGACCAGGCTGGCGGCGCTGGAGGTGACGGCCGACGCAGCGACGTCTTCGTCCTGAGCTGCGGCGTGTGCGTGGTCGACGACGATGGCGAGCAGCGCCTGCAGCACACGCGCAGTGACGAGCACACGGGCCAGGAAGAACGCCGACGACAGCACTTCTTCCCGACGGCTCTCGGCTGTGCCACTGGCACTCGCGGCCGCTTTCGCGCACTGCGTCAGCACGTGCAGCGCGAAGAACGCGAACAGGTTCGGGTGGCTCAGCATGGGCGCAGACAGGAACAAGCGCGAGCTGGCTTCGCCGTCGTCGTCTTCGAACAGCACCTGGTGACCGAATAACACGCCGTACATCTTGGCGAGCACCATGTCGAGCTCGTTTGGCTCGTTGGGCGTCGCCGTCAGTCTCGCTTGAAGCGCGGCGGTTGCGACGCTGATCAATCGCTTGAATGCCTGAGCGCGGTGGCGATCCATGGCGGCGTCGGTCCCGAACAGCGCTTGCTCACGCTCCAGCACCGCCACCTGCACTTCCACGCCGCGAGTGAGCACTTGCCATGCCGGCACGTACGCCGTGCACGTGGTCGCCAACAGCTGCACCTCGAGCTCCACCTGCACTTCGTCCCTGGCATCGGCACCGTCGTCGTCCCCCAGCATGAGCAGCGGTAGTGACAGAGCTCCTCGTAGACAACGCAGCAACACGTCGATCGTGAACTCGCGGACCTGGCGCTCGGAGCGAACCGCAGCATCGCCCGTGAGACCCCGCAACCCATTGCCATTGCTGTTGCTTCGTTCGCGGAGATTTGGCGGTTGCTGGAGCTGGAGCTCGAGCCATTTGCTGAAGAAAATGGCGCGTTCTTCGTCTTTCTCTTCTTCCTCCATGTCCAACATGTCGGTCGAGCGGCTCGTACTGCTACTGCTGCGATCCACCAGTGTGGTCACGTCCACGACGCTCGGCACGAGGCAGTTGGACAAACGGCGGCAGATCGGACACAGGAACTCGGTGTCGTTCTGGCTCAACAAGCGGTCTTCACCATTCATGACTTCGAGCGTCGCTTGCGACTGCTTTTGCTTCCAAAACGTCACGAGGTAGCCCTTGAGGCACGCCTGGTGCACCATGTGCCCACAGCTCCACACCAATGCGTCGCCCAAAGCAATGTTCATGCCGTTGTCCAGCTTGGGCTCCACCGGCTTCATCATCAGCGACGGGAACGCACACGCGCCAAACCCGAGCTTCCGAGGCGCACATGTGGGCATCACCATCGCCACGTAGCCGAATACATTGGGCGAGTTGTTTTCGCACGGCAAGCGGCATAACGCGCACTCATCCGAGGCGTCATCCTCAGCCGTCGAGCTGGTGCGCGTGCGCCGTCGCTTGCGGTTGGTTCGCTTCTCCCGCTCGCACGACTGAGCGATAGCTGACGTCACGTGGTTCAGGTACAAGTCAACACCCACCTGGCCAGTCGGAAATCCCCACTCGTCATCCTCTTCCTCTTCATCGTCTTCGTCATCATCACCGTCGTCTCCGTCGTCGTCAATGTCAACACCATGGGATTGCGACTGCGTGTGTGCCGTCCCATTGCGCTCTGCATCGGTGCTGCCGCCCACCTTGGACAGGAAGCTCATCTGTTGCGACCGCATCCGCTCCAAGATCATTTGTTGCCGCTTCTTCATCAACTCGCGCGCCGAATTCTCTTTCTCTGCGTGTGCATCGACGGCGTCAGTGCTGGATGCACCACCGTCCATTTCCACGCTACTACTCGCTCCCCGTGCTTCTCGTAGCTCCCGTCGCTGTTCTTGAATGTACGCGCGACACAAACTCGATTTCTCAGAGAAAGTTGTCAGGAGTCGCGCAACGAGTGGTCGTGCATCACTTGGACACGCTTCCCCATCACTCAGCTTCACTAGCAGCGACAGGACACTGGCTGACACCGACACTTGGATTGGGAGCTCGACGCACACGTTGGCAAACAGACTGACGTTGTCGTCAAACCATGAGGCGACAGCGTCGACGGATTGGGTCCGCAGCAGGTCCTGACGCTTGCTGATATCGACATGCTCCAGTGACTCCTTGTCTTCCGTGGCTGGCGTCAACTCCGAGGCGACATAGAGCCCATACAACACGTTGACCAGCAAGTTTTCGGTGCATGGACGATCATCAGCTGCGAGCCTCTCGTCGTCGCTGATCTTCCAGTTCATGAGCGTCGAGAAGAACACAGCGAGCGTGAATGGCGAATTTAAAAGTCGATCCACCAGCACACCGTGCAGAGTGAACTCTGGTCGTGGCAAGACAGGGAAGACGACACTAGTTTCGCGGCTTGAGAGCTTGTTGAGGTGCTTGCGCACGTTTTGCTCACTTTGCTGTGCCTCGGACGGCGTGAAGCACTCAAACAGCGGAGACACTTGGTTCCACAACTCCTCTTTCAATCTCCACGATCCACTCATCTTCAGACCGTATCCCAACAGGTTGGGTCCAGTGGAAGCTCCGCTTCCTGCACCGCTGGCTCCGGTTCGGCCAACGACACTCGGGTCCTCGTAGACGCCCACGCTCTCGAGTACGTTGGTCAGGATCTCTTCTTCCTCTAACAGATGCCACGGGTGGTCGGAGAACTGCTTGACTTGCTCGACAAGCTTCATGTCCATCCGCATCGTCACCTCGCTTCGCGTGAACGGACCGAGACTCAACCAATGCATCATCTCACGCTCGAGCAACCACGTGAGAGAAGACGATGGAAATGTCGACGAGCACAGCTTCACTGGTGACAAGACAACTTGGAGGAGCAAACGAATGAATTCTTCTGCCAAATCCAGTTCGTGGTTCTTGCTCTGCACTGATCGCTCGTCGTCCTCAGAGAGCGCACGATCGCGCGAGGCGGTGGTCTGGACTGTGAACACTCGCGAGTTTTCCAGGCGGAACGGGAAGCGCGAGAAAAACATTCGCGCAAAGCAGCCCTTTGGTAGCAGCATTGTCGCGAGCTGACACAAGAACAAGTCCGAGTGAAGGCCGTGAAAGCGCCAATGCTTGGAGTAATAATGAATGAGCTGCTGCCACATGACGTTGCCATTGCGCACCCACAGACCCGCCTTGACTTCCCTCGTGTAGAGGCACACTCGCAGCGGATGCTCAACCACACACGACAGAAGCACCAGACTTTCTTGAAACTCGGTCGTCCCGGCGCGTTCCGGGTCCAATTCAAGCCCAAGCAGCGTCATCCAATTCGTGGCAGTGGCTGGAGGCAGCACCGAGCAAAGCGACTCGACGAGCGACGCGTACATGTGATGCAGCGGCAGGTGGAAGCTCTTCTTCATTGGCGAATCCACAAACACGTCGCCGCGCTCGTAGTAGGCCATCAACTGCTGGGTGCGCTCTTGGGGGTGATCAATCGATCCCGGCGGGCGCCACTCAGGACAGCCATTGCGCCGGGTCCACCGCAGGACTTCACTCTGTAGGGGCTGCAAGATGGCTCGAGCCAGTGCCAATCGGTCAAACGTCGCCGTATCACGTGGGTTGAACGGAGCAGGCAGCTCTGACAGACACTCATCCGCGAGATTGGGCGTGAAGCACTGCGGAATACCCGAGAGAAAGGCTCCCAGTAGCAGGTTCATCTCGTAGTCGACGACGAACGCGAACGTCCAGTTCTGCGACTCGTACTCGATGTGCTGGTCCACATGCCGTTGCTGCATGTCCATCTGTTGCAGCACTTCGAAAGTCTTCATGAGGTAGCTGTACACGGAGCCTTCTCGCATCACCAATTGCTGCGTGGTCGCGTCATAGTCAAACGACCGCAACAGCGCCTCTGCGGCGACTTGTGGGTGAACCAACAGCGTCCGCAAATCGGAGCACAGGCGAGCGTAGATGCGCTTCTTGAACACGTTGCGCCCACAGTCAACCACGTAAATGGATTGCAGTACGCCGCCACGGGCTGGATCGCTTGTCTTGTTGCCTTTGACTTGAATCGTCTCGACGCGCAGCGTGTTCTTGAACAACATATAGAGCTTCTCCAAGAGGAACACCATGAGGTTCTCGACACACGACGAAGCTGACAAGGGCGAATCTCGAGCGTGGTGCCGCCGCAGCTGGTTGTTCACGTCCGACTCGCGGGCCGAGAAGGTTTTTTCGAGTTCACGAAGCTGCGCAGTGCTGTGGAAAAGCTGACAGAAGAGTCGATCGATGAAGCGCGAGAGGTTGCGCATGCCCTCTTCGTTGTTTTCGTCACTTGCCTTGAGGTAGAGGTTGACGAAGTACGGGTACCAATCCACAAAGTGGCACGTGTACTGCTGCTTGAAGTCCTGGTCAAACAAGAGCTTGAGATAGAGCACTCCGAGCACGTCGCAGATCTCCACCGGCAGCAAGACGCCTGCCTTGAGGAACACATCCAAGATGAGCAGTTTGCCGCCGACTGGAGTGGTGGCTGCCTGCTGTCTCCGCTGTTGGCTACTGGTGCCATTGCGCTCGAGCAGCTTTTGATCTTCATTCTCCACTGCTTTCTCGTTGTCATGTGCTGCCCCAGGCACAACTGGCGGTGGCTGTGGATGTGGCATCGTCTGTGACGGTGGGTCCAAGTGGAAGTCTGGTGGCAACTCTTCGAAGAAGATGCGTGACACAATATCGCGGTACTTGAGGCAGCTCATGGCGAGCATCTGGAGCCACGAGAACGACAGCTGCAGGCGGTCCTGGTGCACCTGGATAATGCCGGGGAAGCTGTTGCGCCGTCGACCGGTCTTGGGGAGCGTCCGCATCGGGTAGAACGGGTCGCTCTCGAACGCCGTGCCTGGGCGGAGACAGAAGAGATAAATCTCTCGCAGCACGTTGATGCAGAAGGCGACGACGCGGCGCACGAGTAGCTCGACCGTGGCTTCCTCGCTCGCGGCCATGCGGTTGTTGAAGCGTTTCTTGGCTTCCTCGGCGGACGACACGCGGTGTTTCTTGCAAAAGCCTTCCGGTTTCCATGCCAACGGGTCGCCACAGTCGCAGCATCCGCCGGACGAGCAGCGGTAGACGCGGTAGTCGTGGCCTTCGTGCTCGTCCGGGTCGAAGCACGCGAGGCACATGCAGCTCGAGTCCGACAGCCCGCACGTCCTGCAGCGGTACGCCATGTGGTCGCCGTTCCACACCTCCTCGCACTTGCTCTTCTTGACGCTGCCGTAGTTGTCAATGAGGCACGCGTGGAACTCGGGCGGGAAATGGAAGAGCACGGTTGCGTCTCGCCCGGGCACGTCGCTGTCGCTGTCGTCCAGCTGCATGCACGGCAGGTGCGCGACGTGCTGCCAATGGCAAGAGCGCACTGGCGGTGGCTGCGTGGCCGCTGTGTCTCGGCCTGGCGTGGCGTGTGGCTCCGTGCTCTCGTGGCTGGGCGCATGCGCCGCCATGATCACGCGCATGAACACGTCGAGCACGCGCGCAAAGTTGTCGACGAGGCTGGGCGGAATCACGAACAGCGACTGCGCGATCTTCTTCTGCGACAGCGCCGGGAGCTGCAGGAAGGCCTCGACCAGCGCATCGAGCGGCAGCGGCGCGCGCTCGGCACTGCGCGCGGGCGCCGCCGGCGACAAGTGCACGAGCAGCTGCGAGAGCAGCGTGGCCTCCTCTTCGCTGTCAATGGCCGTGGGAATGCGCTCTTTGTGTGCGTCGGCAGACACATCCACGGCAGTGGTCGCTGCCGCCGTCGCCGTCGCCGCCGCGGCCCCGTCCTTCAGCTCCATGTCCCGGAAGAGGCTCGTGACGTCGCGTTCCATGCTGTTGCTGCCGCTTGCGTCGCTGGGGCCGCTCCGGTCGGGTCGGGACACACGCAGCCCGAACGCGCACCTAGCGACAGGAGTGCTTAAGTGCGCACGGACGCTGAACAAGCAAAAAATCAGGTAAAGGTATACCCGGGGAACCCATTATCCGGATTTGTGGAGTGTGTGCCCCTCATGACGTGAACAGTGAACGAGGCGGTCAGGTCTGGGAGGGAAAGACGTGGCCGGACCAAGATGGAAAGGGTATGGAGGTGAGGTGTGGAGGCAGCATTGCATTTCTAAACGAGTCCGCGATGGGAGGAGGATCTGTTCTATGCCGACTCAGCGTTGACGACGACGTGGCGCTTGAGGTGCTCGACGCGGTAGTTGAGCTTGTTCACCTGGACCTGCAGGGCGTCGCGCTCTTTCCGTGCCTCATCGCGCTCTTGGCGCAATTGATCCAACGACGATCCTTCCTTTTCCATCGTGTCTTTATGGACACACATCATCACAACACGCACGCATGACGATGTGAGAACCACAACACTGGCGACCCAGCCGATGCCAATCGCTCATATGGTGCAATACCTCGGATGTGACGAAGACGCGCAAGCATCTTCAGCTGATACTCGCGCAGCTCCACACCACTCACAGCGCCTTCGCTCTTCTTCTCGCTGGCGGCGAGCTTCTTCTCCACCTGCTCGAAGCGGTCGAGCACATCCTGCGGATGCCAGCACGCACCCAGAATGAGCACGTCAGCGGCCACGATCAAACCCATAAACGCCAGAATCATCAGCACGCACGGAGAGCTCGCTGTTCATCTGCTCGAGGGAGGCTGGGGAAGACTTCTGCGCATTTGCGTTGTGGGTATCTCTCTCATCCATCATGACCGACAGCGCAAACAAACCTTTGGAGACGTCGCCATGTTGGTGTCGGGATCGGTTTCTGGCCAAGAATGGTGAGTCGCAATAATTGTGTGCACCACACGAAAGCTCTGTTGGAGGTGGACCACATTGTCGGATGTTTCAACGCAATTTGTTCAAATCCAGTTTTCATCACGCATTCAGACTTACAACGCCATGCATCTCTACTAAAACATCTGAGCCATCACGAACATTGCTTGTGCAAGTATTGCCATCGAGTGCCACGAACCCAGCTGCGGTGCACCATTGGTGCTCTGTGCCTTCGCGTCCAACGACGATGATCCGCGTGTCTGTTTGCCCCTACCCGAAGATGGCGCCTTCGAGGGCGGTTGGGTGTCCAAATCCTCGAAAGTGAGGCCGTTGTCGGTATTGGGACGAGTATTGCGGTCATTGACTTGGCGATCTGGAGCCGTGTCTTCTTCCGTAGATGCTGATCCACTTCCCGTTCGTCCAGATTTCTTATCTCCATTGAGAGGTCCGGCTCGACTGGAGTCGTTGCCGATCGGTGTGGCAGACGGCTTGGCCGACTGATTGGATGGAGTCGGCGTGTTGCTCCTGCTGGTGTTGCTGGCAGGAGGTGATGTCGGGAACACGATCGATACATTGCCCTTGACGCACTCATCGCTTTGAGCAGTGCATAGTTCGCAAACTTGCGAGTAGAGGTTTCTCTTGCATCCAAATTCCGACTTTGCGCACACAGGCGTAGTGTCGCTACATGGTGGGTTGCCAGCGCGCAATTCCTCGATCGTCGGCAGCTTGATCATATGTGGTTGCAGGTGCGAATTGTAGACCTCGATCATGTGCTGCGCCCGCTTGGCATTGGCAGCCGGATCTCCTGGGTTTTCCCAAAACGGAAGCGATTTTTCCACCTTGTTCTCTTTCGTCGCCTTGAACTCGACGTTGCCATCCAAGCAAAACTCTGTGTAATTGGCATAGGTCGCTTCACTGTCGTTCTTCTTGATGCTGGTGATGCCAACAATGTCATCGATGGCCACATAGCCGAGGACGGAGTACGAATACGTGCAATTCAATCCGTTCGGCTTGGTTCCGATCGGGCAGAGGCCGCCTGGGTACTGAGAGCGACAATCAGCCGTCTTCTCCTTCCATCCCTTCATGACGCAGCTGTTGGGGAAGGAAAACCAGACTGTGTTGGGATAAGGAGCTCGTGCATCCGAGTGTCGCGCTTCCCCACCAATACAAGCACCGATGGTACGCTCGCCCTCAAGGCCCACCAGTTCCTTGCATGCACGAGGCAACTGGTTTCCATTCTCTGGAGTGCATTTGCCACCGTCCAATGCAAGGAACGGACAGTACTCGGGCAAGGCGGCACCTTCCTGGCCAATTGTGCCAAACGCAGTGGTTGGCTGAGCGATCCACACCTCGGAGAACACGACGTAGGCCATCTTGTTCTTGCGTTCACACGGCACACTCTGCTCGTTCTGGTTGATTCCCTCCGCTTGCACGTACATCAATGCACCTTCGACGCTTGCCGTATTGACCGAGTCCATGCCGCTCACATATTTCTCATTGAAATTGCCTCCAAACTGCGACGCAGCAAACGCCTGGTGATCTTCATCCCAGACGGGCGCCCAGTCCTGAACACGCGCGTGGATCGTGCGGATCGGCTTCACTTCGAAGGCGCCAGCAACGGGAGCTCGCACAGAAGCGAGGATGACGCAGCACGCGGAGAACGAACCCCAAAGTCTCAACATTGTGAAGCGCCACGCTGTCCCGATTGGAGGAGTTCGGAAATGCCCTTGGCATGGAGGACTGGAAGCGTCCGTGGCTGGCGATTTGCTGTCATCGTGTTCCCCACACGCAGCCGCTCGTTGCTGGCAATCGTTTGTGGTGCGCCAGTGCTTTTATTTGCTGGCGAAACAGCTGCCATCATGTGCCTCCTCGGACCACAAAAAGTTGCAAGAGAGTTCCAATGAGTTAATCGCAATGTCAGAACGCAACAAACCCAATCGACTGCTAGCAATGCAATTTGCAATAAAAAGGACTGAGAATCATGTTTCAACCCAGGCTAGAATGGGGTTTTCACCGGGTTATTATCGATTGGGGACTCAAAGTACCGGAATTATATTCTCGATATGACAAGTATGACGGGGTATCGCATGCTACGAGTGAGAATCAGCTCTGGATTCTGGTGGTCTTGGCAACCCAGCATCCAACTCAGTAAACTCAGATTCGTACCACTTTGACGAGAAAATCATGGTCACCACGTCACCACCATCAATGCCGTTGGACTTGATGGCCTCCTGTACATCGATCATTCTGGCATTTGCTTCTCACTGCCAACACTTCCTCACCAACCGCAACCGGTTCATTCCTCTCTTCCATATTCGCCGTCATGGTCAAGCTCGTTCACGTCGCGCTCGCTGGTCTCGCTCTCGGCGCCAGCCTTGACGCCACGGCCGACGCTGCGCGTGTGCGCAAGGCGTGGCGCAACTTGTCGGACCAAGAGAAGGAGAACTTCAAGGGCGCCGTCGCCAGTGCCATGAAGAGCGGACTGCACTACCAGTTTGCGTTGGTGCATGCGTCGCCGCCCAACTCGATCCACGCCCACGGCAACTGCGGTTTCCTGCTGTGGCATCGCAAGTACATGCTGGCGTACGAGAACATGCTTCGTGACCAGGGCGACCAGTTCAAGGACGTGACGATCCCGTACTGGAACTACTACAACGATCACGACCGTCAACTGTCGAAGGGCGTGCAGTGCAAGACGATCTTGGAGTGCTCTCAGTTTCTGCAAGAGATGGGTGGTCTCGGTGACAAGAATGGCAAAATCAAGATTCGCGGCAGAGAAACCGAGGGCCACTGCGGTGACGATTCGATCTCGAAGAACGCATGTGACGGCTCCGGCAACTGTGGTTGCGTGCCTCGTGGTGACTGGGACACCGAGACCTCGTTCTTGGCCCTTGCGCGCAGCAAGACGTTGGCGGCCATGATCAATGTGAAGAAGGCCGCAACTGACGACAAGGAGGCACTGACCGAACTGAGCGGCAGCGTGGAGGGCACCTTCCACACTGCCGTGCACAGTGCACTTGGAGGTATCATGGGCAACTATGGCTCGCCGTTCGACCCTGTGTTCTTCGGCCACCATGCCACGGTCGACCTGGTGCACTACGTGCACAACCACTGCTACTACGAAGAAGCCGGTCCAGACTCGATCGGTAAGTTCTCCAAGTTCGCTCGCTGTCAGGTCAAGGACAACAAGAAGGACAAGGTGGTGGGGTCAATCGCACCAAAGAGCAAGATCGTGATGGTCTCCAAGGACGACCGCGTGCAAAAGTACTTTGACGCTATCGGCAGCACCTACGAGGCTTTCGACGATGCCACCACCATGGGCGACAACAGCTATACCTACGAGCTGGATGACCACATTCAGAATTTTCTCAAGACCAACCGCATCATCTGTCCAAACAACAACGGCGACCGTCGCTTGGAGGTCGAGGCGGATCACAAGCGCCACGGTCGTCACCACCACCATCACGACCACAACCGCGACTACGAGAAGTCGGACGAGGAGGTGATGCAGATCACGGATGTGCTGAGCGAGTGCACCCAGGAGCTGATCAAGGAACACTCGGAGTTGAGTCTGGGCGAAGTGTACGAGCAGGTGGGCATGCTGGAGTGCGAAGTGGTGCGCCAACTGCAAGGCAAGGACTTTGAGGACTACTCGCGCGAGTTCTTGGAGGGCTTCAACATGCCGAAGACAATGCACCGTCATTGCTACGTGATGATGCAGAAGCTGTCGGAGTGCGACGGCGACATCAAGGTGTCGGACCAGTGCAAGCAGCGTCTGGGCGAGCTGACTGGCACAGATCTGTTGGAGGGCTTTGGTCAGCAGTACGGCAACACGACGTATGACACTCCAGCGCCAGCATACACGGACGAGTCATCTTACGGCACGCACGTCCGCATCCACATTCATCGCTCGGAGTAGATTCCTCGCTCTGGTGGATAAATCTTGTCCCGATGTTTGAATATTCTGTTTGACGAGTTCTATTCGTGCGTGTCTGCATACTGGCAGTGTCTTTGAGATGCGAGGTTGCAAGGCAGGATACTGTTGTAGGTGTTGCAGGTGGAATGATCGAGGGTTGCACATGAATATCTCAGGCGTGTGTGGTAATCTGTTTGCTGCCGCTGAAAGCAATATTGGGACGGTACGGAACCAGTGGCGTGGGCTGATGACAATTTAACGAGCTCGGTCTGGCAATGACGCCCAACCATTCGAAGTCGAACATATATCTGGAAGACTGGGTCATCAATCTCGCCTTCAATGCTCGTAAGAATGACGTAGATGAAGTACCGTACTCTGTCGCCAGCGCCATGTGTCCACACGCCTCCACCTTCAAGACGCTCGCGTCTTTGGAAGAGGACGCACACACAACGCATCGATCACCCGCAGCCGCTGAGTCCACTGCCAAGCCTTCTCGCAGCCCACCATGACCTGTCGATTCGAAGCCAACGCCATGTTCTCGATCGACATTGTCCACTGCAACCACTTGCACACTGCCGCAGCTGCACCGCGTTCGGGCGTTTCGCCGTCGGTTTCCGCTGGCACCATGTCAATTGGTCACAATTCTTCCAGTTATAGAGGTTTCAGCTGGCGTTTGGCGAAGAATCAAGTTTCCAAGTTACATTGCATCCGTATAATTGACCGAGGTGTATCTTAAATTCGAGGTCTGAAGGGACAACCTCGTTGCTGCAGACGAATGGAAGCTCGCTGGTTGCCTCATGCCATCATTGGGCTTGTGAGTGCACTCGCGCGCTCGATGGTGGCCAAAGTGCTGCCTATCGCGCGCCCTCAGCTGCACAACCACGCAGTCCCGCGTGGCTCGACGATCACTCGTCAACTTTCGCCGTCGATCACGCATCGCGTTGCACCGTCCAATCTTCAGTTCACGCTCGCGTGCCTCTTCTCTCCAGCATGGTCTTGGTGGCGCGCATGAATGTCATCAAACAGCACGATCTTACGCCCCAGGAACGCCGCGAGCGCCGCCGCGAACGTCATCGACTGATGGTGCGCGACCATCGACTCCGCAAGAAGGTGCGCCTCTAACGCAACGCATGGTGTCGTTCCGGTTCTGATCGCATCCAATTGTAGACGACGCAAGAATACCTGCGGCAGCAACAGACTGAGCTGGAAGCGCGACTGGACGAGCATCTCGCGCGGCTGCAGCCAGAGGATGGCACCGACGTCAAGATGGAAGAGGTCGCCGAGGTCACCTCCCAGCTGCGTCTGTACGTTGAGCGTGTCCAGGAAGTGCGTCTGCTGCGCAATGAACAGGCAAATCTGCAGCAACAGCTCGTGATGCGCGATGCTTGGATGCAGAAGATCGAGCGCTATGTCCACGACTTCATGGTAAGTTGATCGGACTCGGATGATGAAGAAATCAACTCATTGGTTTTAATCTCATAGCCGCAAGCAACGAACTCTGACTGCGATATTGCCGAGCCTGACATTGTGATTGAGCCTCTATCGGAGGAGGAGGCGTGGGCCATCATGATTGACTCGCACCACCAGGCGGAATTGTTCTTCCAATACATGGCTCTGCTCTCGCCGACAGATCACATCCGCGACTGGATGCAGCATGACATCACCAATTGGGACGGTTCCGTGCAGTTCAATCTAAGCAAGCGCTTGGGCGGCATCCGTGCGGACGAGCTCGTGGAGAAAAGCTGGAAAATGTACACCGACCTTGATCGCTATCGCGGCATTTACGCGTCGGTGCGTCGCCTGGATGTGCTCCAGCAAATCAACGACGATGCCTTCGTGATTCGCCGGGATATCAAGTCCAGCGAAGATTCACCCATCTTCCGCTCTGTCTTCCTGTTGTTCCGCATCAAGACAGAGCGCGGGTATATCATCTGCTTCCGATCACACAACCCACCAATGTACGTGGCTGAGCAGGAGCTGGATCCGTCGGTGCAGTGGATGGAAATGTTCTACTGGCTTATGATCAATGAACCGGAGACGTCCCATCCGGAGTTCGGCTTCCAGGGCTGCGACGTCAAATTTGGTGGCAACCTGCTTAACGCTCAGAGCGCCCAACACGCTAAACTGTGGAAGATTGAGATCGTCATGGCCCTGCTGCGCTGGGAAAGCAACGTCGTCTCTCCGTTTCTGCGGTTCTAGCAAGAGAAGTAAGTTGCCACTGTTACCAGTCAATGACTGAGACGTGTCGTTTATTTATACGAAATGCAATGGTGAGTTGAGAAAAAAGTGTCTACGCTATGCATCTACCGAGCTCATGCATTAACAGAGATGGCTGGGAAAGAGAAATCTGCCGGCACTTTGACGCAATCTTGGCTTTCTTCGTGGCACACTTCGCACATCTGTGTGTACAGCACACGTCGACAGCCGTGGGCAGCTCCTGCGCAGGCGGCGCTGTTCTTGTAGCATGGTGGGTTCTTGTTGGCGAGGTCGCTCACCGTTGGCAGTGGCTTCATGTGGCTGTCCTTGACACCGGCCTTTTCGTTGTACACCTTGACCATCGTCTCGAAGCGCTTCTTGTTAGCGTCCTGGTCACCAGGGTTCTTCCAAAAGTCGATCGATTGGACGTTCTTGAACTCATCGTTCTCCAACTTAGCGTCGAACTCGATGTTGCCGGCCTCACAAAACTCGGTGAAGTTGCCGTAGTTCTTGCCTGTCTTCTCATTCTTCATAGCTGTGATGCCAACAATGTCATCGATGGCGATGTAGCCGAGAATCTCATACGAGAATGTGCACTGCTTGCCGTCTGGTGTCACGCCACGCGGGCACATTCCGGTAGCATGTTCCTCACGGCACTCAGCCGTCTTGTTATCACGCTTCTTGTCAGCACATCCGCCAGGGAACGAGTACCAGTAGTTACCAGGATACGGGCCACGCTTGGCAGCCTCTTGCTTGCTGGCACCAACGCACGTGCCCAACTTCTTCTCGCCATCCAGACCGTAGAGCTGCTTTCAAGGCGTTGGCAGCGCGTCGCCCGATGGCGTGCACTGGTTGCTGTCCATCGCCAAGAACGGGCAATACTCTGGAACAACATAGTCCTTGTTCGCAGCCAACGATGGAACGGGCTGAACGATCGTGGTGTTGTAGAACACGACGTAGTTGACGCCATTCTTGCGCTTGCACTTCTCCGTTTGCTGCTGCTTGTTGATCATCTCCGCTTGCACGTAGAACAGCGCGCCTTCAGGGCTTGCTGTGTTGACGGTGTCCAACGCCAAGTAATAGTGATCGTCGGCAGTCTCGCCATACTTGGACACGAACGAGTTGGTGGTGTTGTCCCAGACTGGCATGTCGCCTTGGACGCGCGCGTGGATGCCAACGACAGGAGTCATCTGCCACGACGCAGCGTCAACGACCTTGTGGTGGTGGTGATGCACCTTGACGTGCACATGGGAGGCAGAGCACACGCACGCCGCGGCGGCGATAATGGCAGTGAACTTGGCGAGCATCGTCGATATCGCTGCAGGTTGGGGAATGACGGACGCAATGGCAATGGCGCTGCCACGCACGAGCGGGAGCGCCAGCGGTGGTCTTCGTATCTGAGGTCTGAGATCGAATTATGTGGCGCACACGAAAAAATCAGCTCCTCTCAAATTTGCACGGGCAGAGATCTGATGGGGCAGCTGCCCTTCCCCCCAAGCGTGCAAGCAAATCTATCGAAAATGTATCAAGGGTGGGTGGAAACCAATATGTTTGTAACAACCTTGTACATTTGCGGGGTACATCTTCACTGGTAAATGACACATCCACAGCCGAGATTACACAAAACTCACAGGACATTGAACACTCACACATGGAGCAACTTTGCCTGTGGGCTCAGTGCCGCCTGTATCCAAAGAGACGATAGCCATTGCCGCCACCACCAAAGCGAAGCTGGCTCACACCACCAGCGCCACCACCAAACAATCCGGCCCAACCTCCATTCAAACCACCCCAGCGACCGTTGTGGTTACCTCCGTTGTTCCCTGCTGGGACTGGCGCGGGAGCTGGCGCTGGAGCAGGAGCTGGAGCAGGCGCTGGAACTGCGCCTGAATCCGCTTCAGACTGCCCGCCGCCTCGAATTGCAGGAGATGGAGCACCGTTGTTTCCTGGTGTTTGGCTGACAGGGGCAGTGCCTCCATTGGCAAGATAAGCGACGACACGGCTGAGGAACTTCAGCTGAGTCTCCATGGGGATGGTATCGAACGTGGGCACGTGGATGAACAAAACAAGTGGCTAGAATCGTTGAAAACAGCGAAATGGTCAGTGACTGGTATTTATCTCCAGCAGGGTGATGACACACGAACGCACCTTAGTCTTGCCTTGAGCCTCAACTTGTGCCGCCCAGCGCAGCGACTGGTAGTAGATGTAGTTACAGACGTACCGCCCCGGGTCTGTCGATGGCTGTGCACGGGCACTCTCGGGCTGAGTGCCGCCAATCACTTGACGCACCTGCAAGTCTGAATTAATCTGTTGTGGACCTCCCTGCTCGATCGGCTGGCGGCGAGGCGACCATCCGCGCTCGTCGGGAATTGTAAAGTCCGCCAAATTGTACGCGGTCTGCTCAACGGCGTATGTTTGAGCACCTGGCTCGACACCCATATGCAAGAACACGGTCTGTCGACCGCTGTTCTCAGCTTCGGTGCGGAATGGAGAGACCATTTCGCGAGAGCCTTCGGCGGACGTCTCGAGCACCTTGGAGCTTTTAACGTTTGGGTCATTGGCCAAGTTCTGGGCCAATGGCGTCGTGGGATTGTTCAGCATGCCTGGGAACTTGCCGAAGCCCGTTACGTAGACATTCGTCATAGAACGGCATCTCGTCGTCCGCGGCACCCGTGATCAACGCAATCGCTTGCTCCAACTCGGCCTTCGCCGCCGCCAAGTCCTGCACCACGTCTCCCACCGTCGTTCCCGCCAACGCACAAGCCTTCAGGTGGTTCAGGAAACCCTGCGCGCGCCACGCCTTGTGGCGAGCAAACTCCACGTGCGATCTCGCTTGTCCTGGGCCAAGGCGGAAGAACCAATGACGACAGCCACAAGCACGCACAAATATCTTGACAACTGCATGGCTGTCTGGAGGCACCTGCTCTTGGTTGCAAAACCAACAATGAACAGACTGATGTGGTGGCAGTGATGGTGCTCAGCCAACTAATGCCAGCGCATCATCGCATCTGTTTTGAACACATGGTCCATAATGGATGGCTTTTTCGGCGAGCCTCCATGTGTGCCCAGGTGTGGTTGGCATTCGTCACACCCAACAGCAGCACAGCTGGGAGTCCTCACGTTGGGGGTTGGCCCACAAGATCGCAAAAAGAAGACACCCACGCTTCTCAGTCACCTACGATGGCATTCATCCCTCGATCTTATGCAGCTCAGTTTGATTCTCCGGCACATTGGCAAGAAGAGCATGCACGGATGGCGTCTGTGTTTGGCGTCCATCGGACACCAATCAACCACAATCCAGATCATTCTGCTTGTCCCACTTGTCAATTCGCACGGGCAACCAACACACCAACGCAACTGCAACTGCCTGGCAATCGCTGCGACACCACAAAAGCGCTACAGGTGGCAACCAACAGCACCAGCGAGCAGCATCTGTTTGCGGCATGGACCCACATAGTTTTGTGATCACCACTTGCGGCAGAGAGCTGCCAAAGTCGGGGGGGGTCACTTCCAAATTTGCCACCTCCTGGCAAAACGACCGGCTTCTCCTGCGCTACGGAAGGGCGCACGAAGGGAGAACCATGGGCGATGAGAGTGCAGGGCACGGCGACGCGCCCGAGAAAGCGCCACCGCCACCAGAGCATGTGAGTATGGAGCACAGCGATGTGCTCATGACTGACACTTCAACCCCACCAGTGGCGGCACCACCGCTGCCACAGCAACCAAGTCAAGAGCACAGCGATGTGCCCATGACTGACGCGACACCCCCACCACCGCCACCGGCGTGGACGACCTCTGCGGAGGTCAGGACACGCCTTCGACTGCCTCAGCTGATTCCTAGCAAGAACGAGCTGACAGCCGAAGAACACAAAGCAGTGGAGATAGCATCACGAACGTACGTGCCAAGACCTAACGACAAACTCAGGGCCATGACGGCAGAGGAAGAGACATGTATGAAGCTGTACTTGACCCACAGGCTACCGATCACTGAACCGCCAGGCTTCACAGTGGTCACCCATACAACATACGCGCGCGCTGCCCTACTACAAGACCATGAAGAAAAACGTGAACACCGACTGTATGCGCTGGCGGCACCTGGTCTGCGTGTGGCTGACACAATGGGAAAAAAGCAATTCTTTGAACGGATGGACGAGCTTATCAGCCAACCTAAGCATCTAGACCTACTTCAGCAACTGCGAGCGACGACCAAACGAGTGACATACCATGAGAACACCCGCCTGGTCTACCTCTATTTCGACTCT